>CAEFZX010023107.1:12903-32131 GCA_903066825.1 Alfaro cultratus | reverse complement strand
AACAATAAAAACAACAATAAAAACATGACATTTAGTCAAGTTCCATCAATAAATTTATAATTGAGAATGTTTCAAATAAAATCATAAACAGGTTTGTTTTTTTGTCGAATTTGCCTTTATAAAAGGTTTAATGATTCCACTCTTATTGTGTTAAATGGAACAAAATACCTGTTGCTATTTTTATTCCCACTCATTCTCACAATCACACAGTTTAAAACGATGTAAACAGCCTTTCAACGGGCTTCCAGCATGAGGCTCCGTACACCTCGGCCCCTGAATGTCGAGCAGGGACTCCGCCTCCCGGGTGAGGAGTTCAGGTCCCACCGGGAGGAGAGGAAGACCAGGACACGCTGGATGTTCCTCTGCTGGCCTGGGAACGCCCTGGGATTCTCCTGGAGGAGCTGGAAGAAGAGGCTGGGGAGGGAAGTCTGGGTCTCCTTCTGAAGCTGCTGACCCCGCGACCCGACCCGGATAAGATGGATGGATGGACAGTTTCAATTCATTTTAAGTGCATTTATTACCAGTATAATCCTATTAATCCAGACCACTAACCCTAGAAAAGTAAAGTTGCTGCATCATCACCAGGCCTTTGTTCCCTTCGGCT
The DNA here is from genome assembly GCA_903066825.1 of Alfaro cultratus. NCBI lineage: Eukaryota > Metazoa > Chordata > Actinopteri > Cyprinodontiformes > Poeciliidae > Alfaro > Alfaro cultratus. The sequence continues at coordinate 31,527 of CAEFZX010023107.1, read as the reverse complement.
CACCGGTCTGCAGACGGTTAGTGAACGTACTGCTAAAGGTTCTTAACAGGCAACACACACACAGTTATCCAACGGTTAGCTGTGTGCCAGCAGTGAGTCAGACGCAGCGACCAGGATCACACAGTGAGTGTTGATTTAGAGACGACGCCCTCCAGACCCAACAGACCTCAGTCTCAGGGGAGACGCGGCGCTGCTGGTGTTGACACAGCAGCTGGACTCCAAGACCGGGGAGAAGAGGCACAGGGTTTCCTGAAACGGCTCAAACAGGAACAGGAAACGGATGTTTGCTGTCAACGCCTCTTACATGTGTGAGGAAAGCTGGGCTCACTTCTCACTTTCAGGTGGGAGATTTCTGAGGACTGTTCTGCTTTTTCAGCCCACAGGATCTCAGTGACTTTCTTCACTTGGTTTTCGCGCCGTCCTTGGTGGATGTACTGCCGTGTTTTGAGCCATTGTCGTGTTTCAAGGTCCAGTTCTGCTTCAGCGTAATGTTTTTAGGTAGAAGTCGTGGTGGGTTCTGTGATGGAAAGCTGGTCAGGTCCTGATCCAATACATTTCCAAACCATGGCGCTTCCACCTCCAACCACAGTTGGTATGAAGTTCTTTACCTGGAATCCCAAATAATTCAGGTTTAGACTCACATTGCTCCAGAAGTCTTTGTCTGTTTGTGTGTTTCTTGAAGATCAAAGGTTTTCTAGTTTAAAACTTTTAATGAAGGTCAAATTTGTTGATTCGTTTTTTGATTTAACAGTCGTAAATTTTTGCATCCACATTCGCAAGACCTTGTTGTTGTAGGTCTACGGTGACATTGTTGGGTTTTTGGAAACGGTTTTTAACATCTTGAGCCAGCTTTGGTCAGCATCAACAACATCTCAACCTACATTTTCAATCTGTGATGAGACCGTCGTACTTGGTGGGATGAAAAGCTCCAAGGTCAAACCTTGAGGTTCAAACCTTTTCATCAGATGTGGTGCAAGATAAGGAAACTTATTGACTAGTTTTTTGATTGGACAGTTGTAATTGTTTATATCAGCAGTGGCAGGACCTTGCTGTAGGTCGATGGTGATATTATTGGGTTTTTGGAAACTGCTTTTAGCATCTTGAGCCAGCTTTCAGGGTGAACTTACTTGAGTGTTCATTGGCCAATGGATTTACGTCAACCAACATATTCAATCCACAAGGAGGCCATTGTACTTGGCGAGATGAGTTGCTCCAAGATCAAACTCTGTGGTTCAAACCTTTTCATCAATTGTGGTGGAAGATGATGAAACTTGTTAGTTCGTTTTCTGACTGAACAGTCGTGATTTTTCGTACCAACAGTTGCAGTGGTGACATTGTTGTGTTTGTGGATGCTGCTTTTAGCATCTTTGTGCTAAAAGATGCTAAAAGGAGCATCAGTTCCTTCAGGGTGAACTTACCTGAGCATTTCCTGATCAGCCTGTGGATTTATGTTAACATCTCAACCAACATTTTCAATCTGTGATGAGACCGTCGTACTTGGTGGGATGGCGTTTCAACATGGCCGCTCCTCACGACTACAATAGTAAACTTTGGTGGAAAAAAGTTTATTTTATGACACACAAGTCTAAAATCAATGTTAGATGTAGATATGAAGAAAAGCTCAGCGATGTTTGGAAGAGAAATTGTGAACAATGTCTTTTTGGGTGTCACCAAGTTTAAACAAATCTTTATTTTATCAATACATATCAAGGCAGTTTCGTCCCACTGTGGATTTGAGTTTATCATCAACACTGTTGGGCATAGATGGCAAGTTTTTCATGTTTTTGGTACTTTTGCCAAAGTTGTGTCAGATCTGCAGTCGTTCCGTCTGTTTTTGTCTATCCAGGCGGTCAGATGGTTGAACTGGAACAAACTCACGTTGTGTGTTTATGTAAAGCTTGAGTCCAATCCAGAAGACGCCACACAGCGACTATGAAAGAGGCGTCTCATTCTTGCCTCTGATGGTTACACACCAGAGGAGGGTTACAGTACACGGCCCAATGACTGTAGAGTTAATTTCATTTCCACAGGAAGTGCAGAAAGCTGCTGGTTTCCTGTTGACTTCTGTGGTGGCTCAGCTGCCAGTAAACAAGTTGAAGACGCACATATCTAATTTCCCTGCAACTGATTAGCTTTTAAAATGCAGAACAAATAGTCGGAAGTTCGGTTCAGTCCTGATAGTCGGGTTGTTTCTCTGACCTTCAGATTCCTCATGAACTCTTTGTGAGAGTTTTTACTGTTCAGATGGAATCAATAATTATGGAAAGAAAATAAAATCTGTATCTGAAGAGAATCAGTCTGATGGAGTTCCACAGGGCCGTGTGCTCGGATCCATACTTTTTACTTTTATATAAGTTTTTTCTCTGTAATTTTAACATAAAAACATGATCTTAAAATAAAAGACAAAACAAATTACAGTATCAAATATCCAAAATGCTGCGTGGAAAGTTTTTACTGTTACAGTTTGAGGTGAGATTACTTTAATTTTAGTTTTTCTTCCCTGACAGCTTTCAAGCCAAAATGAGTATTTGAAACGTTTCTGCTTCCATATATTTGCTTTACATCTGGTGGAATTAAGCTTGTTTCTTTTCCAGACCTTCTTTGAATATAATTTTATGATGTTATATTTTATAATCATCCATTTAAAATGAACATCTGTAACATGAACTTAGATGTCGTTTGATGTAAATCGCAGCTGTTTTATGTAGGTAAATTATTTCAACAGAGCAAAATGTGGCGATAATATTTGTGTCTTTTATCACAGACCTTATTTTTGAGTAAATATCCGACGTTGAGTTGTGGTTTTTGGGGTTTCACAGTTGAAACTGTTGCTTTGCAGATTCAGAAAACGTTTTTTCCCTCTAAGATGTATAACTGTAGATTAAAAGTGAATCTTTTATTTCTGGTGTTATTTTACTGACGTCCTTCCCAGTTGGATGCGTAATATGTTTATTATCGAAGCCTAAATGGTTTGGATTCTGGCTGCTGACTGCTGGACTGGAAGGTTTACCATTTAAACTGGGAATGTGAGGTTTGTCTTTTTCTTCTCATAAGCTGTTTTTGTTCCAAATTGAAAACAGAGGCTGGTATCGACTTGAGGCCTCTGTGTTGGGTGTTTGCTCTGCTCTGGAGTCTGGATAGACACCTAGAGCTACAGCACATAGAAATGGCTGTTATCAATGGTCAAGTAAGGCAAACGAACCATAATTGCACAAAAGGCTTGTGTGTCCAGTACAGGATGGGTGGTAGCTTGTATATTTTCAGCAGGTGAAATGTGGTGGCCGTTATCCGGAGGAAAATGTCTGGAATGTCGGCTGCTGTCTGCTGGACTGGCAGGTTTTCTGTATAAATTGGGGATCCTGCGATTATTTTATCCGTCTGGCAGCTTTTACAGACTGAATAATGCCAATGCTGCCATAATGTGATTACATTTTATTAAAAATTATGATTTTTGTTTTCTGAAACTGCAAGAAAGGAAGGTTATAACGGGTTCTTTCCTGTCCTTGAGACCCACAAACTTCTGAATCCGTTTCCTTCCTTTGTTGCACTTTTATCCCCATTCAAGGCAAAGAGCCACTGGTTTTACTTTTTGTTAGGAGAAAGTAAGTTGCAGTTCAGACTGGTAGTTTCAGGGACAAACCTCAGTTGAAGGATTACCAGCTGTGCTTGTAAATACACACTAATCAGAGTTTTCTCTCCTGAAGCGTTTTTATTGAGTCATAAACCTTTGCACCGTTTATCAGGATATTTTCTCTGGTACGTTTGGGATCATTTGCTGTTTCTGTTACAAATGTGCACAAAACTTTGACATTAGAAACATCTCCACAATGTCAGGTGTCTCCATTAAATAAGAAATGTAATTAAAATCACGTGATAATTCATTAAAAATCATGGCTGAGTCAGACGTAGCGACTAACGTGAGATAAATTCAAGCATCAGAAGAGACGCCGGCGTCTTGTTGAAGCGTCGAAACGACAAGCCGTCTTTTCTCGGCAGCGTGTAAATGCAGCGTTTTGAGGATTTTATTATTAGTGATTTTATAGAAGAACGATGGATTCAACTCTTGAATGACAAACTCAACTTTTGAACAATTGTGTGATGTGGAGACAAACGTTGGGCAACATGCAAGATATTCCCACAAAACTGAAGATCTTGTTTTAATCTGGTTTTATATTTAGATCTTGTTTTAATCTGGTTTTATATTTNTTCTGGACGTAAGAGACCAGTTTTCTGGTCCAAGTTTGACTAAATAAATCACTGCTGCACTTGGAGCCACTCTGGAAAATAAAAACTTTGCTTGCAGCTGGAAGGAATTTGTGTGCATTGTAATAACCGTAACTAACCGTAATTAGAAATTCGTTGATGATTGATAAATTTGTCCAACCTTAGTGGAGACGACTGAATTGTCCAAAGTCAGACAATTACAAATGAGAGTGTTGCTCTCGCTGTTCACAAACTGGAATACAAACTCATTTGATACGATAAAATGTTTCCATTGCTGTTTTGTGAAATACACCAATTCCCAAATGGTTGAAAAATTACCTCATCGTTTCATCGAAGAACGTGAGTTTTCTCAAAATTGGTTTGTTACCATTAAGCAGATTTATTTTCGTAATTCCAATTTGCTCGATTTTATGCTAATGGACATTTTCCTTGGTGCTTTTGCAGGTTTCAGCTGCTGGGATGGACAGCAGAAAACAAACATCTGTTTCTGTAAAGAGTTGTGATAGGAAACAATCAAACTCTGATCAACGGTTTCGCTAGCAGCTAAAACCTTATAGTCACAGGTGTTTGCTTTATGACCAATGCTGCAGCATAATTATCTCTTCTTATGTGTCAAAATAACTTAAAGAACCTACATAATGCATAAGCGTGTTCATGTCATGCTGTTATAGGACCGGGTCCTTTGAATGGTTAGTTACTGCAGTGGTGCCATAATTTCTCCTGAAACCAAATGATTAGGTGTTCAGATTATTCATCATGGTTCAGGTTTTGAATCAAGAGTTTGTAAATGTTATGGGAGAGATGATATGTTGGTTTAAACATCATAAATCTACCGTGCAGGATAAAACCTTGAACAGCCCCAACACGGCCGAGCAGATGAACCAACTGAAGCCCGTTTTGATGGTTCCTTTGGATTTTTGATCCAATCAAAACGAGTTCTGGATCCCGGCGCTCCCAGCCCGTCAGACAGCAATCAGTAATCTGTGAATGCAACAAGGAGCGAAATCCTGATGAGGAAGAGGAGAAATCTTCATGTTTGTTTCTCCATAATCGCTGAGGTGATAAAACGTTCAAATATTCGGGTTTCCTGTGGGATCAGACAGGATCGGGTTTGTTGTGTCTGAAGAAGCTAAATAACTTTATAAAAAGCCACCTTCACATCGTCTCTGTTGGCTCTTCATCACAAATTATTGAGGAAATTTCCAGCTGTGGTCAGAGGCTGCAGTCCAGCAGGCAGCAGGGCTGCTGCTATTCATGTCACCACTGATTACATTTGGATTTAAACGCCACTAACGCAGATACAGCAGGATATCCCAGGGTCAAAGGTGGCGGCAGATGGTGGCGCATTTAAAGTTTGGGATTGTGACTTTGTTAAGATTATAGAGATAAAAACAACTGGCCAAGTGAGGAAGAGGAGGGACCATCCTGACGGGACCAACTCTTCCTCCAGCAGGGGAAGAGAGATGAAGATGACGGCTCATTGCTGAAGACTGAGGAAGAGTTTGTTAGCAGCAGCTGAGACTCGCTCCGTTTGGGAGAGGATGGTCCGGTTCTGGAGCGGACCGGACCCCGGATCCCACCGCAGAGAGGATCCGACCGGGCTCCAGTCCAGCCGTAAGCAGAGCTTCACTTCATCATCAATTATTAATTATTCCAGCTGAAGATGTGAAGCATCATTTCACCTGGAAGTGAGCCGAGACGTTTCAGACTAACGATGAAGCGTTGGAGCGATCCGAAGCCACCCAGTCCAGCTGATAGCAGTCGAACCAAACAACCACTAACATGTTCTGAAAACCTTCAGGTGGGTCCAGCGGGTCATGAAAACCATCCAGAATCTGACTCAGTAGAACCAAACGCCTGGAACAGTTGGAAATGTTGGTTCAGTTCTCACTTAATATTTGCTTTTTGTTTAGGCTGCATGTCCACATCCTGAAACATCAGCTGCTCGGTTCGTTGGCAGAATCAACAAAAACACTTTTACCACCAACGTCTTTTAATTTCCTTTGACTGTTTGTGAAGTTCAGAAAGTTTACAGTCAGATTAAAAAGTGTTAAAGTGACTCAGCTCATACTGAGGAGAAAGGAGAGACTATTTCAGCTGTTAGTGACCCTGACTGGGTTTGTTTGTCCCTGTAACTCTGAGACCCGATTCCGGCGCCGGGTTTGTTCCTGAGCCTTTGAGCCAGGCAGCGGTTCCCTTTGACCCGCCTGCTCGGCTCACAGTCACAACTAACTGCAGCTAAGGACTATTTTACTAATCAGATAAGAATAAAAAGCTACAAACACTTTGGCCTTTTATGATACAGTATCAGAAAATGTCTCTTTTAAATCAGAAAATAAAGATTTCATTGTGTAAAATGCAGTAACTACATTCCTTCAGGGAACATTTCATTATTTGTAGCTAAATGTTTCTAACATGTGAAAGTTCAGCTGTTTACTTTACTAATGTTTGGATTAAGTGATTAATAAAAGTTGCTTAATACATTTTTATTTTTGTTTTTTACCGAATTTGAACTGAGTGAAGTTAAAACTGCAGGAATTAATTTTTTTATTTTAAATGCAAAATGTAAATGTTTTTTGTTTAGTTTTGGTTTAAAGTGTAATTAACTTCCTGGTGAAAGATTAGCCCCGCCCCCTGACAAATGTTAAAACGTTCCAGCAAAGTGGGCGGAGCCAGTGCACTTCCAGCAAAGTGGGCGGAGCCAGTACACTTCCAGCAAAGTGGGCGGAGCCAGTACACTTCCAGCAAAGTGGGCGGAGCCAGTGCACTTCCAGCAAAGTGGGCGGAGCTAGTACACTTCCAGCAAAGTGGGCGGAGCTAGTACACTTCCAGCAAAGTGGGCGGAGCCAGTGCACTTTGCTGTGAGGGTCGTTTATTTTGCGTCTTTTCATACCCTGCAGTGACGTTTTACCAAAACAACTACTGACATCTAGCAGCTTCTTTCCGTGTCGTTGGAGACTTTCATGGCGCCAACACTCAGCAGCGAGTTCTGCTGTGAGTCTTTCCCGGTTCCTGCAGTCAGTCTGATAGTCACCTGTTCAACACCAAACCTTCACCAATAGTCAGAGCAGAAGACACCCATTCCACCCATTCCTCTCTGTCCACATTGCAAATCAATCACACATTTGTAAAGCAGAGTAATGCTATTGATCAATTCAGCGTTCGCTGTACCAACACCCGACTCGCCACCGGGGGGCGTGTGTCTGCGTGAAATGGTTTTATACCTAAACAAATAAAGAAATTCAGGGGAGGCAAATACAGCCTGGCGGGATGGCAAATATAGCCTGGTGGAGGAGCAAATACAGCCTGGTGGTGTTGGCAAGTAAAGCCTGGGAAACTCTGGGAGTTAGTTACACTTAAATTACGGCTCTGACTGCATTGTTGTTTTTTTGAAGATTCTCCTGAAGATTTAATTGCGGATTATTAATGATTGATTAATCATTTGCTGTAGTTCAGATATTTCCAGTCTTATTCCTCATTTTAAATCTGTTTGCTATACAAGAAAAACCAGATTTTTGTGTTTCCTTTTCCTCTCAGCTCCAGAACCCATCTGTCTTTGCCTGAAGGACGTTCCAGCCTGTCAGGAACGTTCCTGCCTCATTCCAGAACCAGGTAAGACTTGTTCTTATCTCCTCTGACTTCCTCCTGTGACTCATTGTGAAACAGTTTCCATCTTCCTCAGGCAACTGCCTGGGATTCCAGCTGCAGCAGCAAGGTAAGAGTTAACCGTCCTGCTGCTGTACCAACCGGTTCCTGGTCGCCTGCAGCGTCTACCTGTGAAAGGAGGACTCAGCTTTTTGTTTGCAGGTTAAGCCTCTGATCTGTTTGCTTCCAGAGTTTTCTGCAGATTGGGCATCAGTTTCTTTCAAAGGTCGCGACCCGGAGTCTACACGGTGAGTTTAGCCTGTAATGTCTCTGTTAGCAGTTTGATTAAAATGACGTTTTATTGCAAACATCTGGAAAGCTGTGTGTGTTTCAGTGAGAGCTCTCCATGTCTGCAGCTGCTCTGTATGTCCACATTTACTTTTATCACTAAATTACTACACAAGTTGTAAAGCCTGTGTGTGAATTTATCTTGCTCTGTAAAAACTTCCTAATGAGCCACTGAGGATAAAATGAGGAAGTTTTGAGCTTTTAGCTTCATTTTTACTGTTCAGTTCAAATCTGAGTTGCCACTGATACCACAGAGACCAGCAAATTGAGCTTTAACATGTTTTTATATGTTTCAGTCATAAACTATTTATGACTTTTACTGGGATTTTATAAGTTCGATCAACACAAAGTCATTCATTTAAACTACATGCTTTAGTTTTCAGCTCCTCTGTGGAAACGTTGAACCTTCTTTCGCTGCGGCTATTTGTATATTTTTACTTCATATATTTAACCTACATTGTGCTGATTTGTGTCATAAAATCCCAATAAAACATCTAAAATGATCTAAAATTTCAATCAGGTTGTGAATACTGGATTTATTTTGTTCCTGCCTGTAACAAACATGACTCCATGCATGTTCTACTCATGTTGCGACATGAAGCAGGTGTTTCCTACCTGTGTGACTCATGTTGCCGTGGTAACCGCAGGGTTAGCACATCGCTAACACACCTGAACACGTCTCCGGCTGCTTTCAGCTGAAGTTTCTCACTGCGTTGGGTGAGATCTGAGCATATGTCGATGAATCTGAATCTTGTTTGTGTCACAACAACAAAACTTCAAATATGTTGCTAATCTCTTAGCTATTCATGCTAACTGCAGCTTCATTATATAAAACACTTTAAAATCTGTCAAACTTTGTTTCAACAACCGTCTTCCAACATGTTATTCCCACTTACCAAGTGATGCTACCAAAAACACATTTCTGACTTCACTTCACTTCCACAAGAGGGCGCCGCAGAGGAGGTTCGACGTCGACAGATACAACGAGCTGAAGGACGAGCTAGCTGACTGTTTAAAATCCGATTGCTCATCCTAGTTCTCTGTCGCCATGGCGACGGTAATCCGACCCGGCCCAGCCGTCGGTCGGGTTTCTGATCGTTAAGTCGATCCGTTTGTTTCCAGGTGGAAAACGACGTGCGGAGGCTGAGGAGCCCATCCAGCTGCAGCTGCTGTCAATCACCACATCAGTTCCTGATGAGTCTCTAAAGCAGCATGTTGGCACTTTTTATGAAAGACGTTTAGTTTTGCTCTTGTTTGGGTAAATAAAGTCAAACCTGGGATCAGCTCCCAGCTGATGACGCCTTCATGTTCTGACAGGAATAGTTTTCTAGTTTAAAGGAAACCTGAAGAAATTCTGGATGTTTATGGTGAACAGAAAAGATTGAATTAAAATCCGATAAATAAAGGAACCTGCTAGTGACAGGATTTTAGCTAAATGTAGCTGTTTGTTAGTCAACATGATACTAATAACCTTCATGCTAACATTAGCACGTTAGCTAATGTTAAATAGATTCAATTTAATCTACTTAATGAAGTTGGTCAATAATGGTGAACATGCTAGTGATAGCCCACATGCTATCAACAGGATTTTACACAATATTTTAGCTAACTTGATGTAAAAGGTCAGTTTAAACTATTGAATGAAGTAGGTCAGTAGTAGTAAACATGCAAGTGGCTCATCTCCAAACATCAAAGTAAGATTTAACTTGCCAGTAAAAATCCACCTTTTTGTCTCAGGACTTTATTTATTAACTTTATTGAACAGCAAACCGGAACATTGTTTTCTGTTTTTATCACCAGCTAAAGGTTGAGATCACATTAAGGTGAGAAACGGTGAAGAGTTGAAGGCAGTCGGTTTCTTCAGGAGTTAAATTTGGTGACTGCAGACCAGCCGGTGTGAAGCCGGATCCACTCAAAGTAATGAGCGACCTGTCCAGAACAGAACCAGTTAACTGGGTCTTTAATGTTTAGACCGGAAGTAGAACCAGTTTCACCTGTGTGTAGACGCCTGGGAAGCCCTGATGGCCACAGCGCTCCCCCCAGCTGACGATGCCCCACAGGTAGGAAACCCCCAGTTGGTCCTGGCAGACCAGCGGGCCGCCGCTGTCGCCCTGACACGAGTCCACGTGTCCGTCCAGGTCTCCTGCACACAGACGGACCGGGTTCAGGCCGTCAACCCGTCGGCTCGGCTCGGTCGCCGCGGCCGCACTCACCTGCACACATCATCCCCGGTTTGAAGCGATGCTTGTAGGAGGATTCGCAGCCGGAGATGAGCGACACGTTGGCCCAGAGCAGAACGTGGGCCGACCGGCCGTCTGCGCAGAAACATCAGCTTTAATGAAAACCAGGAAACAAACGAGCCGAATGAAGCTCGGATTACAGGGATTAATTCACTGCACCAACAACCAGATGGATATTTACTGGTAGAAAACAACCAGATCTAAACGAACTAAAACCGAGTAGATTTGGTCTAAAAGTTCACCAAACATCTAAAAACCAGATTATGTCTGAGATTATCTTGGATTAACATGTAAACATCAAACTTCTAAATAATCTCCAGTTATTATCTTTACAAATATCTTCAACTCCATTGATTCACAAAACTTGATTAGAACAAAAAAATTGATTTTTAAAAAAATTTAATTTAAAACAAAAACTTATTTTTATCTGGTTCATGGTCCCAATTTTGTTTCTTTTCATCTGATAAAAAAATAAATTACAGACAAAAAAAAATCTGAAAAAATATTCTCAGATTTTCAAACGACTATTTTTTTCTCTGGAAATTCAGCTTCATTTTATTATAATAATTCTGGAATAATTTGCATCTTAAAGACATAAACCCAGATTCACATCATTTAAAATGATCATATCTATTGATTGGTTCATCTTCTACTTCTGTTTTATGTTAGCAAACAACATAATGGTGCAGTGCTGCCACCTACTGGTAGAAGTGAGAACCAATCGATTCCTCTCACCCTTTACCTAAAAACACTTCATATTTTATCCTCCAAATGTCAGAAAATGTTCTGGTAGTTCTGACTTCCTGAGTGTTTCTGAAACGAGCCAACAGGTTTAGTTTTGAGCAGATAACGGGAAACGTTTCAGGTGTTGCAGGGCCGTACCTGCGGTCCGCCCCCACCCGGAGATGCTGCAGGTGTGGTTGGGCGGGAACAGCTGGGTGGTCCAGGGGACGCAGACGGCCCGGATGGCCGGGTTTTCCACCAGGCATTTATCCGTGAACGGGAGCTTCTCCAGCTGCACCAGCGCGATGTCGTTCTCGTACGTCGACGGCACGTAGCTGCAGGAAGAGTGGAATCTTAGCTTCCTGTGTGACTGATCTATAATCAATAATCAGCGATCAGGTGGGTTCGTACTTCGGGTGGATGCGGATGTCCGCCACAGGAACAATGTCTGTCGTTCCCTGAGGCCGAAATTTCTTCCAGAGAGAAAACTTAACTTTGAACGCAGAAGGATTCGGCCTGTTGAAGGAAAGTAACTAGTTACTTTTACTCAGTTACTTCACAAACTGTTTTACTTTTAGGAGTATTTTTACTACGCTGTACTTCTTACTTTTACTTGAGTAACTTTATTATGAATTTTTGAGTTCTCTACCTCCTCCGCTGTTGTTTGTGAGCATAAAGTTGATCAGGTGATTTTTTTTTACTGTCTGTTTCATTTTAAGAAAAAAAACTGCAGTGAAATAAAAAACTGCTCTGTCCAAGTGATGTTAGCTACAGTAATTAGCCTCAGCTGTTTTGTTTTTCCTCAGTGTCTGAGCCAAATGAATGAGAGTTTGACTGGGTTACGTTCGAATGCTGCTGTGCTTTAAGGATTTGTTCTGGTACTTCTGGGTCGGACCTGACGCAGTGAGCGGCGGTGAGGACCCAGCAGCCGCCGATGTACGCTCCTCCACAGTCGATCCTGCGGTTCTCCTCGATCGCCACCTGCCACTGGATCTGGGTCTGCAGCCCGGCAGGAAGAAGAATCATCAGGTTACCGTCAGTCATTACTGGGAAACTTCAGAACCTCATGAAGAACCTCTAAAAATCTAAAAAATATTGATTTTTAAAAATATTTTGACAGCAGCAGTCAAACAAAATTGAGTGATAATTAATTAATGAGTAAAGTATCAATATTGCTGCTCAATAACTGTTAATAGAAGCATTAATGATTCCTCAGCAGCTAAAACAGACGATAACTGTTCAACCTGCAGTGATTGTAACTAACTGGGGTTGCCAGGTCTGCTGATTATACGCAACTCTGGACTTGTTTTTTTTTTTGTTTTTTTTATAAAGTTGCTGGTTCAGATTTTTTGTTGCTTATTTGTGTATTAAAAATGTTGCCCATGAAAAAAAAAAGCTTCATTAAAAACCTGAGAATTAAAATCTTAATCAGAACAAACAAACATAAAGTTCTTTTTTTTATTGTTGTAATTATTAAACAACTTTCATCATCACTGATTTCCTTCAATTAGTTGTTTCAAATAAATCTGTGGATATAAATACTTTATATTTGACTATTTCATTTCAGTTGTATCTTTTTTTTCTGTATAAAAAAGCGGGTTGCCAGTTGTGCTTGTTGCTTGTTTCGATCTGGCAACCCGGACGGCGACTGACCGGGTTCGCCGGGACGCCTCCCACCACCCTCTTCCTCCGGCTCCTTCTTCCTCGGTTGTCCGGTTCCGTGTCGTCCACCAAGTCCTTGTTGGGAATCCCACAGAACAGCTGGGCCTCCAGATGTTTCCTGTTGGCTCTGGTTTCTGTAAGCAAACAAACAAACACACAAACACACAAACAAACAAACAAACACACACACAAACAAACACACACACAAACACACAAACAAACAAACACACAAACAAACAAACACACAAACAAACAAACAAACAAACACACAACATGTTTGAGCTGCAGGTCTGATGGTTGAAGTTATGAACAGTTACCACATTGTTCCAGTAGGTGGCGCTTCTTCAAACCGTCTCTAAATGAACCTTAAGTGACTTTAAAGTCTTTTAGTGAGATTCTGCTAAAGCGCTGATAGTGGAGATAATTAATTGTTTTAAAATTAAATGATGTTGTACTTCTGAACAGCAACAATAAAGACATTTTGATTCCGTTTAGCGCTTTGGAAACATTTTGCACATTTAATATGCCATAAATTAATATTTATAAATAATAATTTACTTGTGAGTTTCATAAACTTTTAGTTGAGTAAAGTTTGACTTCTGTTTAAGTTTTAGTTGTTGGGAATTCTTCAAGTAGTGAGATGTTTATATTCATGCTCTTATTTTGAAGTCTGTTTCCGTTTCCTGTCCTCAGATTCTGGCTGTTTTTTCCACTTTATTACAAACAAGAAACAAAATAAAACTCAGACAGAACAGAACATAAATACTATCTCTAATGTTTCATATGTAAATGAAGTCTAAATTAATTTAGTAATTGAGGATTATAGTTTTAGAGGGCAGGTATAAAGTTAGCGCTTTAGCATTAGCTCCCGCTAACGGCGACGTTTAGCTTTAGAGGGTTTACTTAATATTTCGTCATATTTACAGTGATATGAACTATTTCTGCTTTTATATTTATACATTTACAGAAACTCATTTTGAAAATCCAAACTCCACTTTAAGGTAAAAACCTTAAATTTGCCAGAAAACTAATTTTCTTTTGGCCTTTTTAGGATTTTTAAAATATTTGTATTAATTTTCTGAACATAGAAGACAGAAAGTGTGTAAAATAATCTAAATAAAGTTACAAACAGATGAAGGAAACTTTAGAGCTAAAATCAGAATCAGCACCACGGACAGAGACTCAGTTTAACAGCTCAGAGTTTTATTCATTTTTATTTTCCTCACACTATTAATAAGTCTGTAAAATATTTTTATGATTATTTATGTTAATATTTCTTAAATATAAATTATAAAATGATGTAGATTCATTTCTTTATTTCATACTCCTGAGAAAATATAGATTTTCAGTCTTTTTAACAGATTGGTAAAATTAATGGAAACAGAAATAATTTGTGTTTTTGACAGATTGTAAAACTGATTTTGGGATTAATTGACATTATTAATAAATCTCAGCTGTAACACTGTTGAGTGTTTTAGTGAGGAGGGAAAGGAAACTGCTGAGGTCTGTTAAAATATTTGGTCTAAAAAACCAGCTGAAAAACAAAAGACGGATTTTATTTATGATTTCACTTTTTATTCAACCTCCTCTGGTTTTTACTCAAACCAGGGATAAAGTTTCCCACCTGCAGCTGAAGGTGACCTACCGTTTTTACGAGAGATGTACTCTGAAATAAAAGCAGAAGACATGAAATATGATTCCCACCATTTAAAGAAAACATCCAGATTTACTAACATCTGAATAAATAAGTATAAACCCAGTTGTTACCTGAGGCGTTTGGTGCCGAGTTCATGTTTTCTGTCGCTGCTGAAGCTGCAGGAAACATTTAACATCCAGTTCAGAGCTGATCAGACTCAGTTCTTTCACTCTGATTGATTAATAAATGCTTGATTTAATCTGATTACACATTTATTTATCTTCAAACCTTCATTTAAGGCTATGTGCTAAAATCTTCAAGTTTGCTTGAACTTCACAACAAAACAGGTTTAAATGAACCTTCTGGATCTGCGTTTCAAGCTTTGTGAGAAACAAACTCAGCTCTTTGAACCGATTTGTCGTCTTACCAAAAGCTTTCAGTCGTTTCTGAGCTTCATCGGCTCCGTCCAGGCAGTCGATCAGCTGGTCGCCGACGGCCTTTCTGTGCAAACAGACGCCGGACCTGCAGTGAAACGCTCCGTTCCTGCAGCCTGACGGACAACGGCGCTCAGGGAAAACCTCAACATGTCTGTCTTTTCATCTGTGTTTGGTTTTTACTTTTGCAGCACATCTCATCGCTGCGGTCGCCGCAGTCGTCCACGCCGTCGCACGTCTGGTTGCGGGAAATGCATTTCTGGTTTGCACAGGTGAAGCTGCATTCTGCAGTAGAAACACAAACAGACAGGAGATGTCTGTTCACAAAAGACTCAGTGAACAACGTCTGCCTAAAGATTTCACCAGCAACACAAAGGTGGAAATCATTCCTCAATGGCCGACGGCGCAAAAACACAGCAAACTTCAAAACACACAACAATTACAAAAGAAAATGGAAATAGGAATCCTCCAGGCCACCAGGGGGAGCCACCAAATGAAATGGAACCAGGTTTTAAGTAAAGAAGAAAAGAAAATGAGAAGAGGAAAGAAAACTTGGTCTTTTACAAAGTTATGGAACATTTATGCAGGTAATATTACCGACTCCAGACTCCCCCTGGTGGACTGGAGGACTTCCATGTTGTGGAGCGAGTTTACAGCGTTTTAAGATTATTTTTATTTATAGCAATACGAGTTAAACTCTGATTGAACGACAGGTTAACTCCTGAAGAAGAAGAAGAAGTGACCAAATTGTTTCTACCAACGTTGGAAACGTTGGTCGGACGGAGCGAGGCAAAGCGTTTCTTTGACAAACTTTTCTTCCAGTCTTTATGACCTCAGCATGTTCTCAGACTGACCTTCAGGTTTTTCCTTATAGCAGGTCGCTGCGGCCACCATCCCGCCGCCGTCAGCCGCCATCTTGTCGTAGATTTCACACTCAGCCAGAGACATTTCGTAGCCCTGGCAGTGGACGCTGACGCAGCGGCTGGGGAGATCTGCGTTGGGCGTCAGGGAGTTGTAGTCCACAGAGTCTGCAGACGCTGCACCTCTGTCACAGTAAAGGATTGTTTAGTTAGCTTGTTGTGCCTCCAGGGATGTCAATGTGGATAAATCTCCTCACAGTGGGTGTTTGTGCTCCCTGCAGGCCACATTGGCAGCTGCCATGTCCCAGTCCTGATGGCACAGCAGTAACTTCTCTCCTCCTCCGGTGGCGTTAGGAAGGAAGATCCTGATCAGTCCCGTGTCTTTGTCCAGGAAGCTCTGGAACTTGGGAATGTTCACTGTGGTCACAAAATATCATTTATGAGAATGAAAACAAACCGAGGTTAGGCTGCAAATGTTTCTGTGAAACAGAACCTGTGCAGACTCTTCCAAAGTGGGACATTACGGACTTCCTGGTCCGGCATGAAGCAGCCATTGCCTGGGAAACAAATCAGCATTTCTTAAAGCAAAGAGTCTCTCATTGAGTCTTCAAACGAGTCGTAAAGAACGGTTTCAGTCTGGTTTTACCTGGCAGTACGATGTGAAGGTCCTGTGGTTCTGCCCACAGACCGGTTCCACCCCTTCAATGGGACACAGGTAGGGAAGTTTGCAGGTACACTGACCTTCAACGCATCGCTGCCATGGAGGGCAGAACACCAGGTCACATGACGCTCGAGTCAACCTGAGGAACAGCAGCTTCCTGTTAGCAACCTCAAACTGCTAGCAAACATTTCTCTGGCTGAACAGCCTGTTAGCCATTAGCAGCGGTGGGCACTGCTAGCTAAAAGGTTTGCTGTGCTAACCCTAAAGCACTATATAAACATTAGTCCTGCTAATGCTAACCACCATAACATGGTATTTAGCAGAAGCTAAAGCTAAAGCACTAAAACCAATCAAGTCAGTAAAACGTGTTATTTTGACCCCACAGGGTCACATTTGTATTGTTTGTGATTCAGAAGGACGAACAAATATTTCATTCTTCTGACATTTGGTACAGAACTTTGAAATAAGTTTAAATAGGTTTTAAACTGTTTGCTGTAGAAGCTCAGTGTGATCAAAGGGTTAGCAAAACATTTCCCACTTAGCAAATGTGCTGTTTAGCCAATCAGCGATTTGCCAATAGTTTCATTCCGATAAACCCAGATGACGTTTGGATCGAGGTCATTATTAGTAGATTACAGAAACATTTGGTAACTTTCTAACTTACTTTTTGTCCAGACATTCTTGTGAACCCAAGAACTGGTCCGTGTCGGGGGGTCTGGTGGTTTTTGGGGCCGGCGTTGTGACCACTGGAGTCGGTTCTGGTTCTGGAAGCTTCGGTTTCTGTCCGACCTGTTCGGGTTGCTGCTCTATGGCCTTTGGCTGCTCTGAGTCTGATGGATTACTCTAAAGACAAGACAGATTCACAAACCAACACATCCCAATAGCTTAGCACAGAAGCTAAATGTTTAGCATTATGCAGATAATATTTGATTATCTTTAAAAGCAGCTTAGATTCATTATTAGCAACATTTAATTGATATTCTGACAAACTAAATAAATATTCTTAGGTAGTGAAAAATATTGAATTATTTAATTGTGTAAAAATAAGCAGTTAATCATTAATTAACTACTTAATAAACTATTCAAGCACATTTTACAGAACTGAAAAACAAAAAGTCCAGATAATTTAAATTGGTGATTTCGTCTTCAGTTTGGTCAACTGATTTTGTGTTGGTTGTTTTCCAAATGTATATTTTGGAAGTTTTTTAACAATAAATTGAGGAGTTTAAGGTTTTTACAAAACGTTGGTCTGCAGCAGATTTGATTGTTAACATTCGATCAAAACATCAACACATTGTCAAACTTTAATCCACTGAAAGTTTAGAAAACGAAATTAACTCTTTAGAATTTATCTGGAAAAGTCATTTAAGTCATTTAACTTTGAAAAGCTGAACATTTTCAAAGTTAGCAAAAACGACAACATGCTAATAACAAAATATTGGCTCCATGTGCATAATGTGCATCAGTGTGTTAACCAATCACTCCCACAGCGAAACATGGCGGCTTTGTGCTGCGGCTGCATGAACTAAAGGGCCTATTAAAGGACAAACCAGGCTGGGGTCAAAGTTCACCTCGCAGCAACTCAACGACCTGAACATACAGCTGCTGTATGTTCAGGGAGTTCAGTCTATTTTTAATCTTTTTATTCCTTTCCACATTTATGCACAACTTTATGTTGGTTATAACAAAACAAAATTAAACAAAATAAATCAGGTTTTTGGTTTTAATGTGGCAAAACGGATGTGAACACAACTCACTGTGTCAAAGTTTTCTGGCATTAAATTATAGATTTGACCAAATTTTAGAGGTTGATCATTAATATGTAGCACAAATGAAGCTATAGGAGGTTTTTAGTAAATAACCTGTGGAGTTTCTAAAACATCTGTTATGGTTTGGATAATTTCATGAATTATTCTGTCTGACCTGGATGGGAATAAATCAGCCCAACTCACCGCCTGACAGCCGACGATGAGGAGAAACAGCAGGATGAAGGATTCTGATCTCATCCTGATGGTTCTGCGGATCCAGCAGAACCTTCCTGTCCGGATTCAGATTAAAATCTGAGGCTTCCTCTGCTGGCTCATGTTGTCACCATCAATCATTAGCTTTTCCCGTCACTGTGAACACGATTGATCCGTTTGACACACAAATCCCTGAAAGCAGAGAGCAAATATTTTCTGCTCCAACGTTTAAACCGTCTGATGATTTCATCTGGGAGTTTCTGAAGTTTCAGAGCCGCTTTGCTTACAGT
>CAEFZX010023107.1:0-12851 GCA_903066825.1 Alfaro cultratus | reverse complement strand
GCTAATCAGCTGGAGGCTAATCAGCTGGAGGCTAATCAGGCGCAGTATCATGGATTTCTGTTAAAAGTGTTTTTAACCAAAATATGTCACAGAAACTTCATTAAGACTTAATGGAAACTCCTAGAAAACAACAATAGAATCATATTTATGTGATCAAATTTGGACAAGAGGTTTATATTCACTGCATAAAACAGATCAATTAAAACTCTTTGGATCATTTGTAATAGTTAAATGTTTGAAAACTGCGACGGCACATTAGTGAACCACAGGAAAAAGAAACACATTTCTGCCAAAAACTCAAATTCATCTGAATATTTTCTACAAAAAGTTTTGGACATTTTTTGAAATTTCAGAAATCCAAAAATTGTTTTGTTTTTTCTAGAAAATGTTTGAGTTTGAAAAGTCACGAATTTTTAACTTTCTTATTTTTTTTAGAGTTTCAAAAATAGAAAAGATTAAATTCAAATCAGTGATTATTTTTCTAGTAAATGTTTGACTTTTCAAACTCAGAAAGTATTTTATTTTTCAGATTTGAGATAAATCTCAAAATGTTTGTTTTTTTAAACACATTTTCAACTTTTCAAACTGTTTCAAATTTCCTTGTTTTTTATTTATTGTGTTTTTATCATGTAAAGAGTTAAAATGTTTCGTTGCTGAAATGTTGGAATAAATTTGACTTCAAAGATTTTTGCTCTCGAGTCAAAACTTCTGAAAAGTTTCTTCCTGCTTCTGGAAACAAATGAAAACCTGAAACGTTTCTGCTTTTCTGTCACATATTTAGTGACAGTTATGCTTCATAAACACGAGTCTGAGATGTTTGTGTGCAGCTGCATTTGGTTTCCTAACAGGTTAACGTCCAACGCTGAACAAATAAAGACAATTTCAAAATCACCGAGACGCTTCAGCTAAACAAACATCTGCAGCTGAAAGCATTAAACCCGTTTCCTGTTTCCAAAAGGATGAAACACAATTATAAAGGTTTAATGAAGGATTTACTCAACTTTGAGGCATTTGAAGAGTTTTTTATTTTACTTTTTCCAAAGTTGATCTATCTGATGATTTTCTCTACAGTTGTAACCAGTGAAGCTCATTTTGACTCTTCAAACTGAAGGGAAATAATTAAAGAATAAAAGATTCAGCTGTAAAAATCACAAAATGCAGAAAATCAGATGAAGACAAAAAACACTAAAAAAACAGTCAAAATGTTCAGATTAACTGATTTAATTTAATTTCACATTTACAGTGCAAATAAAGTCATAAAACCAAATAATGACAGAATAACAGTTATTAGTTCTAAAGGCTCAGCTTAGAAATAAAAGACAAAAACTCTCAATTTTCTCAGAAAACTTTAAAAACATCAATTTAACTGGAAAATAGATGATTTTTAGGTTAAAAAACAAAGAGTTCAAAATCATGCAAAAATATTAATATAAATCTCTAAAATTGTTTAAATTTACAGATAAAATGAAGTTTTCTAAAAAATGGGAGGAAAACTAAATTATTTCAACTAATAATAAAACAAACATGAAGGAGAGAAGGAAGCATTTTGTTTAAGATATAAAAGCAACAAGTAAAATTTATGGCTTGTAGCACAAATATGTTGTTAAATATATCAGAACATAAAATTAATCTCTTATTTACACAAAATAAAACATTTCCTGTTGTGACGAAACACCAGAATAACCACAGGAACCTTTAATTGATTAGTTCTGATTGTCTTCATTAATTTACTTTGGTAGTTTTTGCAGAATGTTTCCTGAAACCCAGAACATTTCTGGCCCTGATGTCGAAACGTTTCGTGTTTCCATGACGACGCGATGAATCCGACGGTTCAAACTAAACCACAGCAAAGTTTCTCCAAACGTCTGGAAGAGCAGAAAACCTGCGACTTACAGTTTAACGTTTCCTGAGAGGAGGAGTTGGGCTTTTAGAGCGGGGTTCTGCGGAGCCGGTGTCAGCAGGCAGTAGCTTACCCTCTGGAGGTCGCTGCTTGAGGAACTTTCTGAATCTCATTTCTAAACTTTTACGTATCCAACAGTTTTCAAATCGTTTCATCTGAACGGATTTTATCGCATTTGATCCGACTTTTACGACATTTTGTCATAATTCAGACAGAATCTGGACGTAAACATGGCTAAAAATTAGAATTATGAAATTATGACATAAATTTGAAACAAACCATCTTAAAAGTAGCTAGATGATGTCATCGCCTAATTTGCATATTTGGTCTTATGTGATTCAAGCTTTAGATCAAATTCAGTTCAAAAGTGATTAAAAATACAACAAACAAACTTTATGAAATAATTTTATAATGTAAATACTTTTGCTGAACCTGCACTAAATAAATCAGTTTTATATGATATGAAAATGAGCCAAAAACAGGAAATGAATCAGCGACTGAAACGTTAAAATTCATATTTCTGAGTTTGATATCAGACTCACTACATGCAGCACTTGTTGCCAGACGCAGTGATTGGTAATTTCACGCCTTGCTAAAGTCTCCAGTAATGTAAACATAGAAATATGATAGATTTGTCGCTAGTTGCATTTTTGGAAAAGTCACCAGAGGGAACTAAAAAAGTTACATTTTATAACAAAGTTTGCTGCCGTGGTTTGGAGTCTGTTCTGGTTCATGAAAGTCATTTTAAAAATTAGAATTTTGCTCCCAAACATCAAATCTGGTTTCATTTGCACCGAGACGTCGCCCTGCGTCTCGCTAAACCGAAGACAAAGAAACATGGCGGCGACCACGGGCGGAAGAGGAGCGCAGGGCGGCGGCCATCTTCACACTGCGCTCTTCTTCAGTGTTCATGACGGATGGAAACGGGTCAGTTCTCAACAAAACACCAGAACCGAGCGTCTTCCAAAGGGAAGGCGCTGTAGGATAGTGACAGCTCACACCGTCTCCACAGAACCCCGTTAAAACGAGCTGTGAGTTAAAAACGATTCGCTCTGCGATGGATTGTTGCTGCAAACGAGATCAAATGTGTTTGATTATCAGAGAAATTTAATTTATTCAAAATGTTTTTTTAACCTGAAAGTATTGGAAGATAATTCTGGTACCTTTTAGTTTTCAGACTGTTGCTCTAATTAAAACTCTGAAAACGACACAAACAAACAACAGAAAGTAAAATCAAACACCAAAACACACAAACTGAACAATATTCCTGTTTCCACTTTATTGCACCAAATGGTCACCAGAGTAAAAGGCAGGAAAATAAAAAGCAAAGATTCTATTCAACAACATGCAACATGGAGACCAGAGACACACAGAGGCACCGACGTTCATCAAAACACCAACAGACACGTACAGGGGTCAAAGGTCGAGGCAACGAAACGAGTCACACAGAAACGAAACCGCAACAACATTTAAAGCTGCAGTACGTCATTTTTATTAAGATGTTTTCATGTTTGTTATGAGAGATGATCTGGGAAAAGGTTGA
Source organism: Alfaro cultratus (assembly GCA_903066825.1). Taxonomy (NCBI): domain Eukaryota; kingdom Metazoa; phylum Chordata; class Actinopteri; order Cyprinodontiformes; family Poeciliidae; genus Alfaro; species Alfaro cultratus. Next base: position 9,408 of record CAEFZX010023107.1, on the reverse strand, counting down.
TCTGCTGTCTGAAGAAATGCACCAAAAGTGACCAATCAGAGCCAGGAGGCGGGGCTTAGCGCTGTCAATCATCCTCATGAACTCGCTGCTAAATGTGCTGATGGCAAAGAAACAGCTTATTGTTACAGGAAAACTGTTTATCTGTTGTCATCGGTGGCTAGGCTAACTAGCACTGAGAGAGGCGGATGAGCAGCGTCACACAGAGGATGATTAACAGCGCTAAGACCCGCCTCCTGGCTCTGATTGGTTGTTTTTTAGTTTGCACTTGGGGAGATTAATTTATTTATTTTTAACAGTTTCAACAAATAAATAGAAACATATCATTTTATAAGATACTGCAGCTTTAATTTCTCTTTTTGAACAAACTTTACTTGATTGTTTTCCAGGATAAAGTTTTTATTTAGTTATTTAGGCTTCATTTCACTTCCTGCCTGATCATTTAAAATAATCTTTGTCAACAAAGAGGCAATTTTTGATGAAAAACTGATTTATCAGTCAAAATCTCAACTTCATAATTTTCTCCAAACCATAAATTATCTTCAGCTCATCATTTAACCACAGAAATCCTGAAATTCAATATTTTATTTAAAAAATTAAACAAGATTTATTTTGACACCATTTATTCTAAATCTTATTAAATCAAGACAGTCAATTAAAAACTTCTATTTGTTAAAAAATGGAAATAATATCCCATCAGTTTCATCACAACCAAATTAAAAACCAAAAATCAGAGAACTGGAGTTTGACCTTTGACCTTTCCTGTTTCATTTCTCGCGATATTCACTGAGGCTCCGGGTTCGTTGCCTCGACTCCTCAATAATCTACAAACAAAGTTTTGAAGCATCAAGTTGAGACGACAGAAACATCCAGAAGCTCTGATGGTTTGAATGGAAGCAGAAAAAACTTCAAGCTCACGGAAAATAATAAAAAACTACATTTCATCATTTCTATTAATCCATAAACCTCTCAAGGCCTCACAGAATCCCCAACTCATTCAACTAAAATACATATAATTATTATTTTTGATCCATGTTTTTGGAGACAATAGATTGTGCTTAGATTTACGATTCACTATAAAGTCGCTCTGCATATTCCTATATATACACTTTTGATCTAAATGTTTACAGCATAAAGCAACAAACCAGAAAACAAAAAGGCAATTTTCATTTGTTCAAAACTTTACAAAAATAACAGAAAATTAAAGCTTCAATCCTTGGAGGCCTGAGAAGACATACAGGTGAGTCAGAGCTGCAAAAGTTTAATAAAATAATCTGTGAAGGGATGAAGAATCAACATCCTGTTGCTTCATTATTTAAAATCAGGGTTTAGATCTAAAAATGTTTCCTAAAAAGCCTCTGAGTTTCTTTTCTCAGTGAAAATAGACTGAAAAAAGAAAAAAATAATACTATTATTACTAGTATTTTCAATGTGCTAATCAAAGAGTAGATTGATTGGTGCATTGATTGAACCGTGTAAACCTGAGCCGCTAACGAGTATCACTGAGACGCTTTTTATTTCTCATCTGTTATTAACCGTCATCGACTCTTCATGGCTCCTTCATCACTTCCTAACAAGGTTAGCTCGTCTGGGGACGGCAATGTTCTGTAATTAATTCATAACAGAAATGAAAATATTTATTTAACCTAAAAAAGTTAATGTAAAACAGGGTACCAAGTACACAACCTTGTGGAACTCCATGTTTAAACACATTAATGTTAAATCTGACGTGTTTTGCTGAACCAATAAAGACAATAATGTTGAGTTTCCTTCGTCTTTGTGTTTGTTGTTGCAGTTTAATCATTTTAGAATAAAATTATTGAAAGTTTTTGTCTTTTCTGAAAGTCGTCTGCCGTGTCTGGAGAACAGCAGCGGTCAGCGAGTCCGGACCCTGAGGAACCTCACAGGTCAATATTGAACTTGTTAAAATGAGGCATTTATGAAGTTTAGTCACGTCTATAGCTAGCTTTAGCTGAGCTAGCTTAGCTACATGCTAAGCTAACTAATGGTGCAGAAAACCTTGACTGAATCAGAAGCTGCTCTGTATTTGAGAAACTCAACAATAAGTTAAACCGTTTGGCTTCTCAGCATGAAACCAACAAAAACCTGACAAATCATCCACAACAAGAACAAAAAATCTTCTATTGCTGCTAAAAATGTGCAATTACTGCCGTTTGTGTGAGTAATCTCCTTCAGATGTGCAACAGCTTGTGTGTGTGTGTGTGTGTGTGTGTGTGTGTGTGTGTGTGTGTGTGTGTGTGTGTGTGTGAGCTTGGAATGAGTGAATTCTGCTTTATTTAGGCCACCGCTGGTGAAAAGGCTGCGACTGCGACGCGTTTCTACAAAACTATAGAGGGAAACAATAAATGTTCCTCCTGTTAGAGACTTTAGGGTTTCACTATTTGTATTGTAATTTATTATTATTTATTGTAGTGTAGGGTCATAATTTCAGTTTTAAAAAATAATTTAAATAAAATAAAGCCAAAGACAGGCAATTAAAATCCCATTTGTCATTTTTTCCAGAAGTTTTGCTCTTTTTTGGAATAATAAGTTTGGTTTTTACTTTGTGCTTTTTGGTGAAACAAAGATGCAGCAGAAACATTTGTGAACAAATCCAATCTGGATCCTAAATGGATCTTTAACTTCTGAATAAACTGACAGTGAGAAAGAACTGCCTGCAGTCTAAAGCTGCAGCTTGGTCAGGCTGCAGGTCGGTGGAGCTGACAGTGATCTGTGTTAGTGTGAACGCTGCTGAGGCGGAAGCGTGAAGTGAACCGGAGCTTCTCCAGCTGAGGTCACGGCGTGCCGACAGGCGAGCCTTTCAGGCTGCTGAGCGCCGCGTGGATCCTGAAGTGAAGCCTGGACTCCATGGAGTAATCCTTGTAGTTCGTCCTGACGGAGAACAAACATCAGTCACCGCTAATAAACCCATTCTGGAATCCTAAATACGCATTCAAAGCTGCTACTTCGCACAGCGACTCTTTCAGGTCAAAGTCCAGATGAATAACTTTTATATCTCAGTTTTGATGGTTTTACAGCCGCAGTTTACTACAGGACACACCTGCAACATGAAAAAAAGCCGCAGAGGTTTGTGGTTTTACGTCAGAGCAAAGACGATTCAAGGCTGCGTTCACATGAGTTCAGTCCACTTAACGTCCGGTTCGTTAGGTCAGGTGTGAACGCAGAATCAAACTCTGTGCACAACATTTGTAATGGAAACGCAGCTCATTTTTAAAGCAAACCAAAGATTTCTTAAAGCTAAACTTGTGTTCATTTAAAACATGTCAACAGGTTTTAAATGTAATTAATGTTTCTTGAATTAAAGATGAACCTACTTGGCTTTTTCAATGTAGGTGGCGGCTTTAGCGAAGTCGCCCTGCTGCTTGTACAGCAGACCCAACTCATAGAGGGAGAAGGGGATCAGGTAGTGGTCGTACCTGATGCGACTCTCGCTGCAAACAGACACAGGTGTGATCAGATCTCCAGCAGCAGGAAGAGGCTAGTTTACCTGAGGAGTGTGTTACCTGGAGAGCACCTGTGTGAAGCAGAGCTCAGCCTGAAGCAACCTGCCCAGATGCTTCAGGCAGAGACCCTTCAACATCTGGACCAGGCCGCTGTCATCCGGGTGGAACTCGGACGGATCTGAGACGGAAAACAAACTGTTAGCATGTTAGCATGTTAGCATGTTAGCACGCTCAAAAAGAAGCTGGATGATGATCTGTTTGAGTTTAACTTCCTCAAGTCCTCAAAACAACTTTTGCGAGTTAACTCCTGTAAAGCTTTTCAAAAGTTGATCGACTAAAATCACTTTTATTGAGTTGATTTCACTGTAAAACTTAGTTGAGACCAAAACACCAGACTGGAAACTTTATCAACTTTATCATCCAGTTTTTGGCAGAAAGAAAGAAAAGAGAAAAATAATAAACTTTGCAAAAGGAAATTATTGAGTTCAACAATTTGCAACAGGCATTGCTGCAGCAGTTTTAGCTTGCAGCAGTTTTAGCTGCAGCAGTTTTAGCCACAGCATTTTTAGCGGCAGCACTTTTAGCTGCAGCAGTTTTAGCTGCAGCAGTTTTAGCTGCAGTGTTTTTCTGTTTTGTAGTTTATTTGGCGTTTGCACCGTTGGCCTCCATGTTTCTGCCTCTGTCACTTTCCACAGACAATAACAGATCTGTTTTTCATGTTTCCATGTATAATTATTTCATTATTAGTCTTTATTAACAGAAGTGAATTGTTGAGCTCACTTGTGTCGTCGCGAAGCTGCTGCTCAGCCTTCTCGATGGTGACCAGCAGAGACTCGGTGTAGTCGGCTCTCTTCCCAACGATGGTGAACCCGTTCCAGACGTACATCATCTCCTACACACAAAAACACAAACTCATCTTTTCTGACTGAGAATTTCTGCATTCATTTCCCAGTTAAAGTGGAGCTGAAGTTTGCCTGGCGCACCAGAGCCGGGACGACCAGCGGGACGGGCTGAGCAGCTTTGTAGCGTCTGGACTTCCTCACTGCGAACTTCTCCATGGGGATGGACTTCCCAGCCAGCCGCTGCTTCAGCCCCTCCACCTGCCTGCACACAGAAAGGCCTTCAGCCGCTGAGCCTGAATCCACCACAACACGGCTGCAAAACAAACTGAACTTTGACAGAAACATTTTCAGTTCCACTGCAGCCAGAAATTTTACTGAAGGTCAAGTTTTCAAAATGCTTTGACTCAAGTTTTTAAGTTTATTTTCATATTTCCATACACCATAAAACAAATATCTATTTCTTTATTTAACCTTTAGAAAAAGTGATTTCATGGTGAAAAACCTTTTCCATGTTTGGGCTTCGTTAACAGAGACAATTAAAACATTGCAGCATGTTTGAGTTTCTTGTTTGTTACGATGGACATGATGAAGGTTTATGGATGAGGAATAGAAACAACCTAAAGATTTCTACGATGTCTTCTCCAGTCCTCCTCAGGTCATCTTCCGTCATCATGCTGAGGATCGCTGCTTTCTGGTACATATAGATCGCCTACAAACACACACACAGATGAACCGCCGCAGACTTCAGTTTGTTCACGCTGTGAGAATCCGCAGCAGGGCTGACCTTTGACCAGCGGCTCTCTTTGCACAGCAGGTCAGCGTATCGGTACGCCTGCTGCCACTCCTGCTGGAAGGAGTGGGTCCACATCAGCTCCCAGTAACACAGGTGGTGGATCTGCTTCCACTCCTGCTGGCTGCTGATGCATTCCTCAAACCTGGACCGGGCCTGCAGGACAGAGCGGAGCGTTAAACAAGACGCCTCGGCTTCAAACATTTCAAACAGATGATTTTAATGTCTGGTAAAAGTTACACAACAAGCAGAGAGAATCTGAAACCTTCTGGGAACATTTAGCTTGAAGTCTTGCAAAAATGATGAGAATAAATAGATGAGCATCAATATTTCTTTAGAAACTATTTTAAAAAGAAGAAACTGTTTTTTGCTATATTGGTAAATCAAGTAAATATTTTAACATTTGTAGAAAGTTGTGTTTTTGGGAGTTTAAGTAAATTTTAAACATATATAGCTTCATATCTAAGCAGGTGTTTGTGACAAATGTCAACGACGGAAAAGTCGGATGAAATGTGACTGAAGACACTTTGCAAACTAAAAGATACGAATCAAATTTAATTCCACATGTGGAAGAGAAAAAAATCAGATTTTTTTCTGGAAAGATTCAGATTTTGGTGAAACTTTCGGATCCGAGTCGCAGAGAAGCTTTTTAAAATACCAAAGATCTAACATTTAGGGAAAGGTGTTATTAAAAAATAAACCTTAAAAAGCTTTTAAAAGTTCAGGAAGATGAAAACTTTTTTTTTTTTTCAGAAAATGTGAAACTTTTTCTGTTTTGTTTTCACTTCTGTCAAAAATAATGAAAGAAAACAGAAAACAGATTAAATTTATAAATGTGATACTTTATATAGATTTATGTTAAAGATGAGATCAGTGATGGGAAAAAGTGAATCATGATATGAATAAGTCATTTCCAGATAGATCATGTTAGAAACCCTGAAATTAAATGTATCAATAAATGTATCAATAAATGTATCAATAAATGTATCAATAAATGTTGCCTTTAAATTGTGATTGATCCCAACTGGTCGACTTTTTAAAACTGGGTTGGGTTTATTTTTGGCTGATTGTGACAGATTTATAGCCAAGCGATGCTGCGTTATATTTTGAGTTTCAGTTTTTAAGATCACTTTTCCATAAACGGATCAAAATGTTGTAAAAATAAACGTTTTGTTGCAGAGCTCTGAGCGTCTACATGAACAAACCTTCTCAAAGTTTCCTCGCAGGGTGGCGATGCGAGCGGAGTAGAAGAGGATTATGGAGCCCTTAAAGACACAATAACCAGAAATCCATCTATAAATCCCAATCGATCAATACGTAATCGATCAGAGTCTCTATTCATCTTACTTTGGGGTATTTCTGTTGGTACGGCTCCAGCAGAGTTTCAGCCTCCATCAGGTTTCCCTCCCCAGTTCCTTATGTCAAAAACAGAAACAAGCAACTATAAACCGATGAAGTGAGACATTCATGTTAGGACGTCAAACAAATAAAGATTTGTAGAAATTTCCTACCCAGAATCAGCGAGACGTAAGTGTTATAGAAGAGCAGAGTCAGCACACAGATTATCGAGCGCAGACTTTGGCTGGCTGCTCCCTCCCTCAGCTGAGCCAAACCGAAACTCTGCAGGAGAAACGGGCCGTGAGACAACACCGCTCTTCACAGCAGACATTGGTTTCCTGTCTCTACTAAAATATACGAGGTTTAAAGGAGGAGAAAATCTCACCCGCTTTCCTGAGAAGCCAATAAACTCCAACAACCTTAAAACCTTCTGAGGAAGGAGAGACAACATCTGGAGCAAAGAATCAAATTCAAAGATTCATTAACAAAGTACAGCTAAATATAATTTACTTTGTGTGTTTGCCGATATGCTGATGATGCAGCGCTAAACGCAGCAGAATCCAAAATGAGCTTTTCTGTGTTTAAAAACAGAAATGCTTCAGAAAACCTTCACATCAGTTTAAATGAATTCACTTTAACCGTTTTCCTCACCCACCAGGTTAAAGGAGCCGATGCCCAGCTTGACTCCGCCCTCAAACTGCTTGAACGAATTCAGCTGCTCCGCCTTGTCCTGGCTGATGTTCAGCAAGTTCTGACAGTCCCTAACGACAAACACAAAGCCTGACATTATAATCAATTATTGTTGAATTTACGTCTCAGATGGACGTATCTCTGGCTGTTTGTTAACCACTCACTTGTAGATTTGGTAGCTTGTTCGAATCTTGATTCCTCCTTTTATGAAACTGATCATGTTTTCATCCTGGAAAATAAGGGCAGAAAAAATGAGTTTATTTTCACTAAAATTACATAAACAGCCATTAAATTTGAGGTTTTCCTGTCAGTTTCCTTCACACCTGGTGGGTTAATAACAGTAATTTCCTTTTCTTCCCCAACATTCATTGGAGCAAAATTAGAAATACAAAACACACAATAGAAAACAAACTTTGAAAAACATTGTGATTTTAAGACGCTACACAGAACAAGTGATGAAGCAAAGTGGACAAAGAGAAACTTCCACAAAAACAATTGCAAAAAAGCCACTTAATCTACAAAAATTCATCCTACATGAAGGAGATTTTATTTATGGGCAACATGTTGTCATTTAGAACCTTTTCCTATTTCTATTACCTAATATTTGCAGACCAGTTACAGAAAACAAGCCTTTATTAGATAAAATACAGTGATTTTATTGAAGATGAACAAAATTCAAATATATTTAGCTGATTTCATAGCAGTGACTCTGACCTGTATGAACGTGAGCGTTGCTTTCTGCAGAAGGCACTCGGCATAGCAGAGCTCTGCATGCATCTCCTCTGCAAACACAAAGACAGGCAACGGTTTTCTACGGCTTTCTGGTTCCACTGCCCAGTTAAACCCAGTAAAACCCAGTAAAACCCAGTTAGACCCAGTTAGACCCAGTTAAACCCAGTTAAACCCAGTTAGACCCAGTTAAACCCAGTTAAACCCAGTAGTTCCCAGTTAAACCCAGTTAAACCCAGTTAAACCCAGTGGTTCCCAGTTCAACCCAGTGGTTCCCAGTTAAACCCAGTGGTTCCAAGTTAAACCCAGTAAAACCCAGTTAAACCCAGTTAAACCCAGTTAGACCCAGTAAAACCCAGTTAAACCCAGTAAAACCCAGTTAGACCCAGTAAAACCCAGTGGTTCCCAGTTCAACCCAGTGGTTTCCAGTTCAACCCAGTGGTTCCCAGTTCAACCCAGTGGTTCCCAGTTCAACCCAGTGGTTTCCAGTTCAACCCAGTGGTTCCCAGTTCAACCCAGTTCAACCCAGTTCAACCCAGTGGTTCCCAGTTCAACCCAGTGGTTCCCAGTTCAACCCAGTGGTTCCCAGTTCAACCCAGTGGTTCCCAGTTCAACCCAGGCTCGTACCTTCCTGTAAGCTGGGCTGCTTGCTGATCAGGCTGGACAGAGAACCGACCACCGAGTTTCTCTTCCTGAACCTGGAGAAACATTTCAGTCTTTGGTTTGGTGACCTAATGGTTCCTACTGCAATGAAAACAGTTTTCTGATCACATGAGACCAAAACGTAACATTTTCATCTCGATACAAACTCAGAGGTACGGTGGAGTCGACCCAGTGACCCCTGAACGCACCACCCAGAGGCTGAAACACGGTGGTGGCAGCATCATGCTGGAGAAAACCTGCTAAGTATTGACAGCAGACTGGAGACTAGCATGAAGTCTGGATTATTACTGGAAGGTTTAAATCAGAGCATCTTCATGTATGAGAATGGTCTAGTTAAAGTCCAAGTCTAAGTCTAAGAGGAAACCTGTGAGAAAACTGACATTCACAGATTTCCTCCAACCAACCTGACTGAGCTGGAGTGAAACTGGCGCCACCTATCGTCATAAATATGAACAACGTCGTGTTGGTTCCATCAGATCCAAATCAAAGGCAGCGAAGTTTGTTTCTGTATCCAAAGACGTGAGAAAGTTTGAGACATAAACGTTGTTGGGATCAGAGGAACTGGATGCAGCTCATGATACCCAGTGGTTCCCAGTTAAACCCAGTGGTTCCCAGTTAAACCCAGTGATTCCCAGTTAAACCCAGTGATTCACAATTAAACCCAGTGATTCCCAGTTAAACCCAGTGGTTCCCAGTTAAACCCAGTGGTTCCCAGTTAAACCCAGTGATTCCCAGTTAAACCCAGTGGTTCCCAGTTAAACCCAGTGATTCACAATTAAACCCAGTGATTCCCAGTTAAACCCAGTGATTCCCAGTTCAACCCAGTGGTTCCCAGTTAAACCCAGTGATTCCCAGTTAAACCCAGTGATTCACAATTAAACCCAGTGATTCCCAG
>CAEFZX010023103.1:0-20803 GCA_903066825.1 Alfaro cultratus | reverse complement strand
ATATACTCATATCTATTGCCCAATAGAGATTTTGTACTATTGGGCAAAATCTCTGTACGTTACAGAGCTGAAGGACAGAGAGCCAAACACATCAAAGCCTTTCTTATTGAAGTGCTGACTACTCTGAGGTAAATAGTTCACTGCCACCTGTTGTTTTTGGACCTATGTTTTGTTCTTGACGCCTGAGGGGGGCCTTCAGATGTCTGCATGAGCAAATCAGCTCTTGGCAACCACCTCACCGGGGAGCCACAGACTCTGAACTATCAAAAAAACCTATAAACGATTGTCAATTTCTGAACATCTTAAGTCCAGTTCTATTTTATATCGCTATCATTTTCGAATCATCAACAGAGTAATAGAAAGCACACTAATATGATGAAAAGCTCAATCTCATTTTGACTTTCATTGCTATCTCTTTCAAATTCAGCTAATAAATTTTGTCATTTGACAATAGCCGAGTATCTAGATTGATATTTTTAGCTGAAAAACAAGACTTAACTTCTTCATGTCACTGTGTTTCTTAACAATAAAGTCTTTGAAAAAAAGATTGTAGCAGAAGAAGTCACAAAACACTGCAGGCAAAACCAAGTGATCTGCACAGATTCCTTCAAGAAAAGAACAGCAGATTTATCTGTAGCCTTCCTGCTCCAGTTGAAATAAAGACATAATAGTGACTTTATCTAAATCACCTTGAAAAAATACATCCCAAAGCTTTTCACATTTTACAATTCGAAAGCAATTATTTTCCTTCCACTTCACAATTTAATTTGAATTTAAATTCAATTTTTTTCCCCTATAAAATATATTAAAGCTTTTATGTAAAAATTACACGATTTAAAAATAGATAAGAGGAAGGAATACTTTTGGAAGATACTGAATGTTTTTTGGTATGAGAGTAATGTAGGAAATTATGTTCAGCCTTACCGTAGTCGCAGTACCATGTTCACAGCACCTTGAATGAAGGGTGTATTCTCATATGGTTCCACCTGCATCGAAAATACCTGGGAATGAATCAGTTTACCCTATTTCATGCAGTTTCAACACAGACAAAAAAGCATGCCCTGCAGTGAAAAGGGAGCATGTAATCAGAATAAATCCAAAGTGTCTGCAGAACTGGGTCTATAATGCAACGCATGATTGAATCCCTTTATCTAATTTGTAGGGGAAGTTGGGAAAGTAAGAGGAAAAGCAAAGGAACAATAAATAAAGGTGTAATATATTATTTGTCTTTATAATTACAATTATTATATTGCTATATTATAGGTCTTTTATGTGAGAAAGAATTGATAATTTGAGTAAAAAAAATGTCTTCTCAGATAATTTCCAAGTGGGACATAAGACAACCCCAAAAATGCTCTGGTTCACTTTCACAATGACAATAGATTTTTGAAAATGAGTTACGATGGCAGTAAGTCTTGAGAGTAGATACACCTATCCACTGAGCTGGCACCGTCAGGCAGGCAACCATTTACTGTGAGTTATTACTGCTGAGAGCATCCATCCTGGAGACAGACACTCTCACATTTACACATACACGCACACACACATATAGCGCCAGCTGCACATGTACATTATCCACACACAGACAATCATTGCAGCATCAAGGTCATTGAATCATGACAAATTAGAGCTGCTTCTGCAGAATCCCTCACCTGGGGATGCTGTACAGATAAGCCTTCTATAGGGACATTGTTGGCATCTTCCTCATTCTAGGAGGAAGAAATTGAGAGGCATGATTGCGCAAATTATGAATTTTAAAATCATCTTGGAAGAAAAACAGAAAGGGGTGGATAAAAAAAACACTGGCTGACTTTAATACATTGTCACAAAAACTATAATATGCACTAAATTTGTGTAACTTGTGATTTTTACAAAACATTTTGAAATAATTCCATTTTATCTGGTTTTCTAATTATCATGCAGCCAAACCTGTACATTAAACTATTTACCTAATTGCTTCTTTATCAAAAAAGTTTATAAATATTGTTAATGTTAATACTCTTCCTTAAATAATAAATGAGATGAGAATCTAACTTACGTCTTTGGCCTCATATTTGACCCTTCGTGACTGAAAAAAAAACATATTTACACATTCATCTGTGTAACTAATAATTATAATCTTAATAACAGAGTGATAAAATAATCAATTTCAGACACTTCATTCATTTTTTTATAGATTTTTACATTTCATTCACATGTTCAAATCTGCTTCTCATCTCTTTAAAAGCAATCTACCAGAGGCAACTAAAAGAAAACTTAAATGATATTCTATCAGCAGTAATTAAAATTTTTAATCATTACAAATGTTATTTATTATATAATACATAATGTCTCTTTACGATATCATATTTATCAAAGGGTTCTCTCCTTCTTCCACTTCTTACAATGATCTTCCAGCTCACTACAGTGAACTTTATACAACCCTCTAATGTCTACAAAACGAACTGATCAAGGAGGGGAGGAATAAGCACAGTCAAAAACAGAGGGGGAGGATTCATGCTGGTTTATGCTTCACATAAAACACCTGAGTAACCCTGAATATTTTACAACAACTGTGTTAAAGCAGTAAATCTGTCTTGTTTATGAAAAAATACAATGTATTTGTAATGCCTCACTTACCCTGCCCTGATTCACCGCTGCTTTACCCTCCTCACTGCCCTCATCCAGTTCGTCGTCGCTCCACTCCCAGTCCCCGTCTACTGTCTTGTGCAGATGGCCACTGGAGCCTGGGACTCTCCTCACCTTCACCAGCATGACAAACATTAATGTTACATGTGTCTTGTTTTATTTTTTGTTTTGTTTTTTATTTGAGTCCACAAGCACATTTTGATTTACTTATAATGTATTTTACTTAAATTTGTACGTCTGCTAAAGTATTTATGCCTCGTTAACCTTTATCACAAACTTATATGTTGTGGGGATTTTATATGTTAAAATAACAAGAAGTAGAGCATGTGAAGCAGATTGAGAGTGATGAATGATTTACAAATAAAAAGAATTAAACACATTTCTCCTTGTTTACAGCTGCAAGTTTTGGGATACAGCACATCTGGAAAGTATTCATAGAACTTCACTTTTTCTTGGTTTTCTATTTTTAATAAATTTGTAAAAATCTCAAACTTTTTTTACATTGTCATAATGAGGTATTTATGTGTGTAAATACACATAAATTACACATATAAGGATTCATTTAATATGATATGGAATGACGCTGCAACTTAACAAATGCAGAACAAGTAGATATCTGTGAATACTTTCCAGATTAATTGTATATCTGTATCAGCTTCGCACAACTAGTGATTGAACATTTGCATCAATTCTACTTTCTAAAATAGATAACATGCATGTGAACATCATTTTTTAAGACGGAAATTTTAATTGGATTTAGCCATCAACTTTGAATAGACCAGTGTAACGCAGGAATGGATATGCTTTGTTCAAAAACTGTACATTTCCGGTCTTCACAACAGTACACAGCATTCACTACCACTACATAGCATTTTGCATGAATGTCTAAAAATTATTTAGGCAAGGCAACTTTATTTATATAGCACCTTTCAGCCAAAGACAATTCAAAGTGCTTGTACAAGAGAGCCAAAAAACAACACACAAGAAGAAGATAGTAAAAAAAAACAAAAAAACAATAATAATAATAAAGATCAAGCTGATTAAAAATAGACAAAGTACCGTAAACATCAAAATTTCAAATATAGTGAATGAGGTGTCACTTTGTTGTCATTTTTGTGCCACTGTTCCATAAAGGTCAGATTTGTGGAGTGCACAAGTGATAGTTTGTCCTATCAACAGTTTCTCCTGCCTGAGCTGTGGATCTCTGCAGCTGTTCCAGAATTATCAGCTGCCTTTTGGTGGTCACTCTGAATAATGGTCACAAGCCCAGTCTATTAGTTTAATTTATTTTTGGATACCAGTTGAGCTCTGTAAAATTTCCCAAAGCTTGAATTATTTTTTGGACTAACATTGCTTTAAAGGCTTCCACAACCATTTCTGACCTATCTGGTGTATCCCTTGGTTTTCATGAAACTGTTTGTTCACTACTGTTCACTACCAAGCCCCTGAGCCCTGAATGGAAATGCTGAATTTTAACTGAGTTGAAATGGTAGCCAGGAGTGCTCTTATCATCATATTAAATAAGTTCTGAAGGAATTTGGTTGCACTGAATTTTATTAAGGAGTAACCTTTTAAAGCAGGTTAGAAAAAAATGCCCACCATTCTGTTCAGATTTGAAACCACACACTATTTATAGCAATTTCCTTAAAAAGGTTATGTTTATTATTTTTACTGATCTATGACAAAAGAAACTTGAAATTAAATAGGTTTCTGTTTATGATTGTAACAAAAGGTTCATGGGGTATGAATAGCTTTGCACAGTCACTCTATGTGAAGCTGTTTAATCAAACATTACAGTGCTTTACATGAAAATTAGCTATTCAAAGCCACACTAAATGCCCCCCAAATTGGGACAGTTTGTAAGTCTGAGATGAGTTCAACTCCAAAGAATTACAGAGGAGACGACACAGATCTGTGAGCAGCCAGCACCATAAATTCCCCTCGGCTTTAGTCGAGGTCAGAGTTAAAGCAGCACTACCCTTCCAGCTGGTGTCAGGTTTACCTTCCAAATCTGACTGAGAACAAAGGCTTTCCCAGTTCTGAGCAGAGTCCTTTAGCAAAATAGACAGATCTATTCTGCTAGAAGCCAAACCTGCTCAAGCAACAGGCAGATTTGGACATTTTCAGAAGCTACAACTTCTCCATGTTCTGTATTAATAGCTCTTCTGAAAATGACCATTTAGAAAACATCATTACAGAGTTCAATAACTTTTTGATCATCATGTGTCCACTGGACCATAAAATTAAACTCAATATAAATCTATTTTCTGTTTGTTCAGCTTGTTTTTTGCATGTGCTAAATCAATAATTCAAACCCACATTGGTTGCAATATTTTACATTGACGACAGATCCACCAAGGTATTTTGAAGTATTTATTGTGTGTATTAGAGCGCCATCTGCTGGTAATCCTGGTTCTTTAACTCAAAACTACCTACCTTAGTGAACATAATCTTCCTTTTATTAACAATCAAATGTAATATGCAACAAATACTTGCTTTTTTCTATCTACATTATCCAATATTTCCACAAATGTAAGTTTTTTTCATTTTTCTAGTTTTAATTCGATCTGTTAGATACCATCTGTGATTACTTTCCTGATGAAAGAATCTGCCATCTCCTTCTCATTCCCTTGTAAAATGAGAAGGTGTACCTGATATGCATTTCCAGCCCTTTTATTTTAAACTCTATCAGTATTTGTCTCTTAGATATGTCAATATTTTTACCATGACTACCAAATTTCACACAAAGCAAAAAGAAAAAAAAGAAAAGGAAAACTGAATGCCAAGCAACAAGGGTTGCAATAGGTCAGTGGGAAAATGCTGCAGATCAAGAAGGTCAAGAGACTTAAGGAGGCTGTGCAAAGAGAGGAGCTGAACAGTGAGGTTTGGGATCAGCTAAGGTCACAATATCCTGAGGTGGTTGTGTTTCTGCAGTACTGCTTGTATCCGCAGGCTTTGGATAATGTTGCTGAGCTTATAATGTAGTAGACTCTGTAGGTCAAATCTGTGCAAAATAGCAAGGGCATCAGCTCTGCTGCAAATCTTTTACAGCCAAAGACATCATTGAGTCAGACCTTACTTCAACTGTGTATTTCATGTTGTATTTACAACATTGAGGGACGATTTTAAATTACATCCTTTTCAACCTAATCTCTTATAAGTAATTTTTGTAAACCTTCACCATAGTATTTAACAATTATTCTCCAGACTGTTCTGGGTCTGAACATTTTTCTCTTTTTTTACTCACAATTTATCCAGTCCATGGAACTGATTATGTGTATTGTCGTGCAGTGTATACTTAAAAAATTAGAATGACTCAAAAACAAAAGAAGTAGCAGGCCTAAAAGAAAATTCACAGCAGATGAACAGTATATTAAAGTCATGTTTTTAGAATATAGGAACATGTTTCACAGAAAACCTGACACAGGACATGCATCATGCTTCAGTTTATCAGCCTAGTGCAGAGGTCCTTAACCTTGTTC
The DNA here is from genome assembly GCA_903066825.1 of Alfaro cultratus. NCBI lineage: Eukaryota > Metazoa > Chordata > Actinopteri > Cyprinodontiformes > Poeciliidae > Alfaro > Alfaro cultratus. Next base: position 14,693 of record CAEFZX010023103.1, on the reverse strand, counting down.
CTGCAGAACTCGATTGAATTCAGAAGAAGTAACGCAGTCGTTTCAGTCAAGTTAGCTGGAGAGGGCACATCTAAAACACGCAGGAAAGTGGGTCCTGAGAGCCACATATGGACACCACAGATCCAAGCTAAATATGTACTGCATCTTTGTGCAGTACATATTTAAGAAAGGGGAACCAAGCCTGAGTTTTAAACAGGTTGTGAAAAAGAAAGTGCTTAAAGAGCAAATTCAAAATTTTGTTTTGCAATGATGTGTTTTATATTTAGACAAACCAGCAGTTTATCACACGAGTTCAAAATATTTTTTATGTTTTCATTATTCATAGAACAGACTGAAATGACTCGTATAACAAACATATTATACTGGATAGGTCAAAAAAATATGAAAACAAAGCAGCCAAATCCAAAAGAAAACTTATAAAGACCTTTAGAAACCCATATTATCAATAGTAAAGAGATAGTTTAAAATAATTCAGAAGCACAATTCTGCTAAAAAGTTATAAACAGCCAATATGTTACATACAATAAATAGTTCTAATTTAATCTTCATTTAGCTTTTGGGACCTTTAGTTGGTCCCAAAGGATGAATTTTATACCAAATTCAAGAGGGAACAAAGAAGACTTTCAATCCTAAACCAATTCCAGTCACAAAAACCTTATATAGATTTATGCAAGTGCTGTTTTACATGTCTTTGGTACTTCAGAATTGAGTGGTTTACCACTTCTCAGTGGTAATCCAATGATTGGTTATCAGGAAATGGAGATGGGAGATGGTGTGGAGCCACTTGGAATCTTCCTTTATTTATAGGTGTTAGAGTGAACTCTACTTTCTAGATTTTTACACAGATATATTTTTCTATCAGACAGTTACCACCAGCAAAAACTTTCAATGTTTAGTTCTCAGTACATGTTTCATACAGGAAGATCTCTGGTGTTGTACAACCTCCTATTTTCATTTCCTGTTAAGATATTTATTGGCTTCCTTTTAAATGGTCATCAAAATTAAGGATGGAAATTATTTAAAGATGAATTAAATACCATTACCATAAACCGCTATGTCAAACTAGCCATTAGGCTCAGCCTCCAGGTCCAAGTAATCTGAATTTATACCAATTAATACCACTGTAAACATTATCTAATGATCATCTTTAAAGGGGCGGCATTATGTAATTTCCAGGCAGATGGAGCCATTTTGTACCAAAATCAAGTAACTTTGTTACCTTCAGTTGTTGTACATTATATATCAAAAACAACTTAAAAGAAGTTTGACTTTATATCGTAGTTATCCAACATCTAAAAATTGTCCTCTGTCCCTTTAAGAAGATCCTACTGTTTATGACACTGTCTTCAGCATGTCATCACAACAATGCTTCTGTTATGCCATTTACAAGGAGGGGCCTTGTAGAATAGGCAATGCTTTATAAGAGCAAGTGCTTAGGCACAACAAAATGGCTGCCACAGGAAATTTAAGGATTTCTCAAACATGAATGAAAGAATTAAAGTAACAATCCAGGTATGTTTTTGATGAGGGAATCACATATAGCATGACATAAAGCTAAAAAAAAAAGTCAGTCTTACATAATATTCCGACCTCTTTAAATAGCGCCTCAGTCCGAAATTACAGAACTATTCCTTTAAGACATCTGAAAAGTAATGTAGACATTAAGGGACGTGCTAAAATAAGTTTTTAGTTTTGCCAATTATCCATTCTGAAAAAAGTATTTTTGTTATAATGTTATAGTACATATAGTACTCTCCAAATTCACAATGCTGAAGCTCGTTTTGCTTCTGATTTTACATAACTGCATGACAGAAAATCAGTAAAGCATGTTGTCTGGGTTTGCTATAGAACTCTTGAATGACAGAGCAGCCTGTACCCTTTCCCTCTGTTATCAACAATGTTATGCCCCCCTACCGCGTTTGTGCGTAATTATAACGTCATGAGCATTAATGCTTGTCCTGTCTACTATGCCCTCTGTTTAGACTGAACCATGTCAGTGAATTTCCACCCTTCCACTCAGCCACCCTTCCCTCTGATCCTGCCTTAGACCTGGGCATCAGGGGATTATTATGTAAAGCTAACATCAGCTGTGCCTGAAAAACTGCACTTCCTCCCTGTTCGCCATAACAGTTTTGCTAACTTATGTTAACAATCCATTTATCCAGGTTTGTCTTGACATACGCAGGAAGCTGCTCTTAAAGTCATACTAACACATGGGTCAGTGGATCTGCACAGCATGACTCTTCTGCGACTGTGGCCCGCATTTTTATATAGTCTATACATAGGGGTAAAAGTTGTTAGAGGTACTAAAGGAAGGCAAAGTGAAAACGTTGTGTTGACTGTAAATTCAACATGATGGATTGAAATCAATCCATCCATCCACAAGTTTTTTTATGTTTAACCAGTAACTACGTTATTGCAAAAAATTACATAAACATACCTTCTTTGCTCTTTGAGATATCTTTGGTGCACGACTCAAAAGCTTTTCAACAAGATATTCCCTGTTCTGCAGCAGAAAATGAACAAAGTAAAGAAAAATTAAAATCATCAAAGTTGAATAACGCCATGCAAACCACAAATGGCTTGTAATTTAAACAGGGTCCCTCCCACACTCGCAAACATTGGAGGAGGCATAAAAGCATATACAAGACAAGTAAATCAGTAAGACTTAAAGACAAATACTTTGAAAGCATATTTTTAAAATCCTAATTCAATCAATCTGAAAAGTACTGTAGGTGTCAAAGAGGAATATATTTAACAATGACTTGAAATATATTTTTCATGCTGTAGATCTGAAAAATACCCAAACGGCTGCAGCAAAAGGAAAAGAAAGACCTTGCCGAGATTCTATCTGTAAGACAACGCTGATAATCACTGCCCTATCATGCTGCCAAGTCTGCAAATTATCAAATTATCTACAGTTCTGATATTAATCAGCTTCTGTGGAACAGAGTTGGTCCATGACTCTTCAAAGATGGGATGGGATGTAGCTCACAGTTTAAATTTTTTTTATGTAACTTAACAATGGCAGGCCTTTTAGTCATGGCAAGCATCCTTAAAATTATGTTTCTTATTTATTGGTTTTGCACAAGTTTAGTTTGCATACAAATGTTGTCTATTAAAAAAAACGCTTAGTTAAAAACATAAGTCAGTAATTTAAAAACAGGAGAATCCCCAATAAATTTAATATCTACCCAAAGTGCGCTTATTTTGTTAGTTCAAGACAATAAACTGAAACTCTTATATTAAGCAGATTTATTACTCACAGAGTAATATTTGAATTTTCAATCTTGGGATTTTCTGAGATACAGAATTTGGGGCCTTCATTCCCTGTATGCTGTAATCATCAAAAAATATTACAAATGATTTATTCAAATACAAAACTCTGTGAGCAAATAATCTATACAAATTTCAGATTTGGAATTTAATTAAATTCTGATGATTTTCTACTTTTGTTGAGATGCACCTATCTTACCTCCCCCTCTTTTTCATTATTTACCAAAACAAAATCAGTGACATGATTGAATCTATGGTCATCTAAAAATGGTCTGTTTTACATGAAAAGTCGGCCACACCTCAATGTCTGAGTTTGTTATGACTCATAAATCTTAATAGTGTGTTGTGTGGGTATGAAATATATATATCCAATATAGCTTCAACCCATCAAACAAAGACAGGGCAACAAATATTTGAGATTAAAGAAATACCTTTGCCTTTTGGATGAATTTACACTTCAAAAGCTCAGATGCTGTAGGCCTACAGACAAAAAAAGTGAAAATGCCATTAAAAAATGTAACAGAAAATAATTGAGCTTGACTCAATTATTTGATTATTGAGTCAAGCTCAAATAATCGAACATGTGCATAAAAAGTTCTCTAGATATGGGATACAAATGCTGCAGTAACAAACACACACAACAAGCAAAAAACTTAAGAAACTCTTATAGGTTAACAAAAAAACAAGAGTCATGATTATGCCTGTCCAAAACTGGAGCAGTGTCTAAAAGTTAAATAAGATCAAGTGCTCGTTATTTAGTACAAACTGCTTCAGCTCTATACTCATCCATATGTAGTGGTACCAACCTTTTTGCAGGGTCTTTCTGAAGGCACGTAGTTATAAGCTTTCGAAAAGATTTTCCATATTTTTTAAGCATTTCCTTGTCCTCAACACCCATCTCCAGAGTAGGCGGATCATTCTGTAGGGTAAGCATTAGAACCTGAAAGCACAAACAAAAACAGTCAAAAAACACCCAGACATCCAAGCAGCACAATCAAAACACAATGGGGATGGAGGGAAAGTAAAGGAGGCAAACACATGATGTCTTTTTAGATGTTTGGATTGTAAATGGATTGTTGCAATGTCAATGACTCATTTCAATTGCCTGAAATAAGTCATTATTTCAATACTAGTAGTTCTAGTACTGAGAACTAGAGTCCTAGTTCTCAGTACAACTAGGATTGACTTGGATTATATGTTACTGAATATAAATTTGAGCATGAGACTGGGTGTTATTGGACTGATTTGGACATAAATTAGACCAGAAGGTATTGCAAAGTTCCTTGTGATGGTATTTCCATCTAACTGACTCACTGCAAATAATTAATTAAATGTTTTATTTTTGTTGTCCTTAACACTTACCTTCATTGGAGGGTATCGGTGGTAGGGTGCAGAACCTGTTGCTAACTCTATCGCTGTAATTCCAAAACTCCATATATCTGCTTTGAAATCATAGCCTCGAACCTGCAGAAATGGAGTTATAAAAGACAATAAGACTTACTTATGCACGGCTCAGAGAATTTATGTTTAGTGATAAGCATAACTAATATAGAACACAATGAAAACATCTAGGGCTTACAACGTTCTCTATATTCACTGGAATCCCAAGTAAAATTATGTAAAATGGCTTTAAGTGAATGTTGTTGCATAATCTTACGCTAAAAAGACTCTTAACTACGTCAGCATGTTCATCTGAACCAGTAACAATTTCTATTAAAAAATAAATGTAACTAAAACATTTTAATTTATAAAAAAAAAATGTATGCTGATCATACACTTTGAATCTTTTATTTAATTATTTAGATTTTCACATTCTTTTTACATTTGTATTTCCAGTAATAACTAATACTTTTTTATTTAATTTATGTTTGTTTCACAGAAAAAACTTAAACATTGACTTAAAATGTGTGTCTATGGTCTCTGAGATCTCTAAATGTATGTTTAACAAGTTAAAAAATGGCTATAATAAGGATGATGCTTGTATAAATCTGTATCTGCAAACAGAGGAATAATTGAAAAGTACAAAAGACTTACCTGTTCCATCACCTCTGGAGCCATCCAGCACGGCGTCCCAACAAAAGTCTTTCGAACTTTGTGCCTCGTCATGTCGCCCCCCGCAGCTAAAAATGCGCTTACACCAAAATCTGTAGTAACAAACCATAATCATAGTGGTTACCATCATAAAAATGTGAGATTGTTCAGAAAAATGTCTTTACTTTGCATGTTCTAGCAAAGGAAGTAGTCCTAAATATTCTCAATGGACTTATATAGTCATCTCTGTAAAATTTGAGTTCAAACAATGCAAGTAATGCTGTGACCTGTAAATTAGGACAACTTTGGTTCTTTAAAAAGAAAAAAAGCAGAAGAGAGTGTGATAATGTAACAAACCTGCAATCTGAACAGATCCATCTTCTCCCAGTAGGATGTTCCCAGCTTTCACATCCCTGAGGTCAGCAAAACAATAATGGAGTAAAACATCAAAGTCACGTGGGACAACATCGATTCTTCCACTCATGTTAACAGATCCCACTGACTATCACGATCTAGAACTGTGCCCGAGGGGCTCGTAGAGGTTTACGCCCCATATTCACACTGACCTTGAAATCAAGGACGTGTACAGAATACAAAGAACTTTGTATTTCACTTTAGGATTTTACTTTGGCAGCTTGTTCATTTGCTTCATCCCAGTCATTATTTTAGGGTTTCACATGGGAATGTGTGCTCTCGCAAAACAAGTACTTGTTTCACTAATATATTTCTTTAATGATAGTTTTTTATAATAAAATATTTTCATATTAGAAATAATAGACAGAAACCAAAAGTGTTACCTGTGAATCTGTCCGTTTCTGTGGAGATAATCCAGGCCCTCTAGAACTTCTTTTAATATTGTGGCAATAATTGGCTCATCTAACGCTCGAAGATTTTTATCTTCTTCTTTGCTCGCATGTTTAATTATATCCAGCATGGAGCCTAAATAACATCAGGCACAAGAAAAGGTATTCCTCTGATTTTCAAACATATATATTTAACAGGCAAAAAAAAACAACAGTACAATACATTACAGTAGATCTTGCTGGAATTAATCTACAATTGAGCCTGATGAGCCTGTGGTATTATAGCAAATTCTGGTGCATCTCAACAAATCAGAATTTCCTACAAAGGTTTAATTTCACAAAAGTGAAACTCATGTTATATAAATTACTTATAGACAAGGTTATACACACAAAGCATTTACTACTGTTGATATTGACGATTATGCCATACAGACAATGAAAATCCAAAACACCTTCCCATAAAATCTGAATATAACTTGAAACTAAGGTTTTTTGATATAGAAATGTTATGTTATGTTATGTCTTTAGACAGATGTGTAACTGTAAGTACACATATTGGTCTGAGAGTGGATTCTGAAGAACTGAAGTCTGGTGAATATCACCCAAGCTCTTCAATAGCCTCTGTTTCATAGCCCTCTAAAGGTTTCATCATCCCTACTGCTCCTACACCATTAACTACCACAGTTTTTCCTTCCACTACACTTTCCTTTAACATATCTGAACAAAGCACTTTGTGAACAACTAACTTCTTTAGCAAAATCCCTTTGTGCCTTATGCTCCAGTCTCCTTGAAAATGGAAAAGTGAAGCCACTTTATAATCTTAACGCTAACTCTTATTGTGATATATTTAATGTACAGGAGAGAAAAAAAAAATCAGATTTATTTTTAAGTATTCTACCTGCCGATCACTGATGTGAGAAAATCAAAGAGAGGAGATACAAATATTAATGACATACAATGAAAAGCTGAATGTCAGCTGAATGTCAGCTTTTCATTGTTGCATCTCTAGTACTATTAACTTTACATCATACTAAACTCACCTCCACTCAGGAGCTTCATCACCAACCAAAGTTCATCCTTCACAACAAAGGAAGTGTAGTAGGTGACAATGTTTGGGTGGTTGCACTGACTCATGGCTTGAATTTCTTTCTGTAGGTTAAGAACATTTCCACGACACTTTACATTTAAAAAAATCAAAACATATTATCCCTAAGGATTCATGTTAACCATAGAAATGTGTGTAACTTTAAAGGTGTAGTGATCAGAGGTAATGTAGCAACAAATCATTAGAGAGTGGTGTAAAAGCGCAAGGCTGAGAAAATAGCACATATTATATGTGCTCACCAACAGCTCATCCATGCTGGTCTGGCATTTTTCCAGGTTGATCCTCTTTATGGCTACGCGCTCTTGTCTCGGGGTACAGAGGGCTGCCTGCACCACAGCTGTGGCCCCGCTGCCTGGAATCACAGCCGCACATCAGCATCAGCACAGGGGGATATGAGCCAAGAGGGACTAGCGTCACATGCACAGCTGGAGGACTTTACATTTCAACATCCCTCTGAGGCATTTGTGTTTAGGTAACAGCTTTCATGTTTCATTTGTGACAACTGGAGCAAATGCAAGCAGAGTGCATCACTCTTTTCAAACACGATCACACGACGACATCAAATTGCTGGGACATACGGCACACTGCCAACTGTTACTGGCAGATAAGGCGTGCTTTATGTCATGTGAGATAGGACTGCTGATTGTGAGAACTAACTCTTAAACAGCTCCCCACATTTTAACAATTACCACAGACTTTTGCATATTTTATCTGGATTACATATAATAAACCAATGAAAAGTAGTGCAGAATTGTGTGCAGGACACACATTTTTCAATTTCTTTTCTTAAATTAAATCTGAACAGTGTAGAAGAAATATGAACTCATCCCATTTTAACGCAATACTCCAAATAAATTTGATGCAATCAGTTCCTTTCAGAAGTCAACTAATAAATAGCTAGTTCATATATGTGTAATCTAATTTCAGTATAAATTTAGTTGTTCAGTAAAGGCCTCAGAGGTTTGTTGGAGAAGGTAGGTGAAGCTCAAGAAACACAAAAAAACATCCACCTGAAGATATGGTCACAGCAATATCAGAGTGTGCAGTGTAGATATAGCAAAGGACTGTTCAGAATGTATTGACACATTGCAAATGTCAGAAATTCTAACTTTTAATGTCCATAAATACTTTGACCTGTCAAATAGAGTCCCTTTATACCAGAGTTTTGACATTGACATATGACAGAAAATAGGGTCAAGACATTAAAGGTCACAGCTATGAGAATAAAAAATGAGAAAACAAAGGAGAGAAGAAACTGTGACTTTATCTCAACTGATAATCTTTTCCTGTAAAGTAGGATTTCCAAAATTATTTCAATTTGCTAAATACCAGAACAATGAGGAAAAGAAAATATGGATTTTTTTTTTTTTTGCTTTCTCCAATTCCTGTAACTTCTATACAGATTATGTTGTCATGGCTTTGTAAACTTCTTATGGTTCATTGGCAGCATTTGAGTTAGCTATAGGTACACCTGTCTATTTTAAGGCAATACCTCAAATACACTGTTTCTTTGTCTTACGTCAATAGAAATACACAGATATCTGGAAGAGAAGTGTGAAACTCTGCATGTCTCAAGAAAGCAACCAAAATGTTAAAGGCTGGGTACAAGTTGGTCATTCAAATGGACAATGACGTAAACATATTGCTGAATTAGCTGCAAAAGTAAATAGAAACCAAAATGTTTTCCTCAAGTCATACTGTATAAACAACAATTCTACCTTTCATCTCCTGCAAAAGTCAATAAAAAATATTATATATACAAGTATGCATACACTGTGTAATTGTCATTGATCTAAAACATTAAACATTTAGTCTGATTGTCAAATAGTGAAGGGCTGTAGTGGGGAAAGGGGGCTGTGTGTGTATCTAAACAGCTAGTTCAACAGCATAATTATGTTATGGAATGCTTTGGGAATGACTTAACAGAGCAGATGACTTGTCACACAAATAATGGTTGTTGCTATGAATGTAAACAAAAGAGTTGTAACACAAGATATAATGAAACACAGAGAACAAAATGACCTGAACTTTAAAAACATGGAAGGAGCCATTTCATTTGCACTCTCTACTTTTAGACAAACTTTTTGGAGGCATAGGAGGGAGGGCAGATGTAATACAATTATTCTAGTGATTGAAAAAACTTACTGCAGTTTGCATATTGCTTTGAATACTTGCAAATGTTCAAATATAAAATTGTATATTTTGGGATTTTCTGTTCTTCAAAAGATGACTTGAGTTTCCTTTAAAAGACTGACGGTAAGAAACAGGTAGTTGCAGAGCAAATTCAAATGTTTTTCTTTTGTGAATTAAGAGTAAGAAAGTCCCTATTAATTTTGAATAATTCTGACTAAGTCGTTCATTTTGAAAAGTACATTGTGAACATTACTGATTTTGGGATGGTTTCAATCTGTTTTATATTTCCACTCGCGTGCCAGCTCAGGAAGGGCACAGCAACAGTGATTTCAGCAATAACTAATAAACTTGTAGTTTGTCGCTGGCGCGTTAGCGTCTAATTCGTGAGCGCTGAAAGAGGACTTATTCAATGTGACATTTACACCCCATGCAGAAACACTGATTCCGCCTTGTCTGCGCAGATCTACTGTAGACCGGTAGACTCCGACAGTTTCTGTTAACATCCGCATTGCAAAGCAGAGGAGGGCTGCTGCATATATTTAAAAAAAAAAAAAAAAAAAAAAGCCGGTAGGCCCCTCTCCTTCGCTCACGACAGAAAAGCCACCACGGGCTGCCTCCCCACCACAACACCGCTTCTCCGGGTACTAACCTATGACTTCCTGCAGCTCGTAGGACTCCCTGGTAATTGGCCAGTTGATGGTAGGTTGTGGATGGTGGACAGGAACCGGAGATTCGCCTTGATCCGCCATGATGATGATGATGGTGGTGATGATGCAGCCTCGGTCACAGACAGAGAAACAGAGACAGCCAAGTTTGACCTCAGCTTCTCCTCGGTGGAAGTGTCAGCTGGCAGCTGTAGCGCTACAACCACCACAGACCCTGCCTGACTGACTGAGCACAACCCGGAAAATAACGGAACACACACACAGAGAGAGACACGCGCGCGCTCACTGGCACAAACCACACAAGCACGCGCGCGCACTGTCAGTTCACAACACGATGTGCCACTACAATATTCAAAACCATGATCTGTTTGGACGAATTGAGATTTGATAAATACGATCTCAATTGTTATTAAGTAATTTATTAAAAACAAATTATACCTAATTAGATTTTATGATTATCACATAAAATGGCTTGGCAGCTTTCAGAATTAGTGACACTGACACGTATGTGTGACGAGTTAATGTAGTCGCATTGAGTAGAAATGCGTCCGGTGCGACTGATCCGACTCAGTGTGCCGGTTCCTTTAGCGGACTGAACGAAGAGATCAGACACCAGTCTAGTTTCATTTTATTAATTATTTTTTATTTGACAATGATTATGTGTTCTATGATTGAGGTTTTCAGTCATTTGAGAAACAGAAATGTCACAGTTAAGGTCATAACGATTAGCTAAAATCACAATTGTGGCATTCAAATACATAATTGTAAAATATAAAGTCCAGTTTTGAGTTTTGAGGTGAGATATGAGATACAAAGTCATAATTCTAATTTTTGAAATTTCCGTTATTGGCTTTTAAAGTCATAATTGTGATATTTAAAGTCAATCCTAGCGATTCAAAATTATAATTATGAGATTTAAAACTTGGACATTCAAAATGAGAGTTTTGACATCATCATTAAAAACAAATAAACGTATGATAGAAGAGTAAATAAGAGTTATACTGTAGAGTTATCAATATGATATTCAAATTGTATACTCAATATTGTAAACAGAAGTTGTTGTTGGTTTGCTGTGTTTTTGTGTTCACTTTTATTTCAGTTAAATGTTGATGTTACAATTAGTTTTTAAAAACATTTACCTAAATGCCTGAGTGCTAAGTTGAAAGTTTTGTCAAACTTTTAATTTGATTAGAACAGAAAGAATGCAACAGGGTGTAGGAAGAAAAAAAAATCAACAGCAAAATGTTTTAGACTGTTTGTGTGTGTCCACAGTGGTAATTGTTCATGATTATTTTATGTTTTATATTATTTAAGACTTCTTTTTATTTATTTAGAACAGACTTGGTCAGTGAATGGAGATAAATGGTGCGGATCCTGGAACCGTGCCGAAATTCCCATCACTGATTCTAATGTTGGCCAGAAGATGGCGCGATCGTCCGAAAGACTTGACATCATTTTTACATTCTGCAGTGGACAACTGTCTGATACCTCATATTAGCCTCAAAGTACAAAAGGGGAAATTGTTGTTAACTTTAATACAAAGTATAAAAAGCACTTTTTTCCCCCTTCACATCTTTCCTTTAGTTGCAGTTGCATTTTCTTGTACAAAGTCTAGTATTAAATATTTATATTACTATTCTTTTGACAATAAAACTGTTTTAATCAATTGATTCTTCAATCCAAGTACAATGTTTTCAAACAAGTTTTTAACTATGTTAGAAAAGGGACATGACGATTTACTAATTGCCAGCTGAAGCCTGTAGTAAAATATAAAAATATGAACAAATAAAAAAAGCACTTACACATTTATCCATAACCATGGCCTAGCAAATAACAAATTTAATTAGACCTTCTGCTTGTTTCCTTAACCCATCAATACAACCAATCAATGGGCACAGATTATTATGTGCCAATATTGTACACAAATCAATAATGTTATCAATCAGAGACACTCCTCAGCACATAACTCCACAAAATTAGTATTTTCAGTTTGGTGATATATCGTACTTAAATAATAAGCATAGGTATAGGTATAGGAATAGGTATTGATGTTGGTATTGGTATAGGGATTGGTATTGGTATCAGCATTAGTCTTAGTATTGGATCAATACCAAAATATGCATTATCACATTATTGTGACTTATTATTATTATTATTATTATTATTATTAGTAGTAGTAGTAGTAGTAGTAGTAGTAGTAGTAGTAGCAAAAAGTACAGCAAAAAGAAACAAGCAGAAAGAGCTGAACAGAAGAGCTTGATGTAAAATATTTTTTTTAAAATTGACACATATTCGCGGTACTACCTCAAATTGGTCAGAAGGTGTCAGAGTTTGACAAGTTACTCTTTGTATTTATACAGTGTTGTTGCATTTTGTGGTCTCGTATCCGGCATTTAGCTTAATTTGATGAAGAATCAGTTGGGTTTGACTGTGAGAATGTTTTGCATGAAGTTCTTGACCCAGAAGGCACGTGATCGCAGGTTGTAGACTTATACATCAAATGAGCATTATATAAAAAAGTAATGCACGCGTCCTCTATACAATAACCCACACTGACTGTTATTGTAACATTTTCTATTTTTCAATTGGTTTAGATTGACAGACCCGTAGTATTATATTTCTATTACGAGCACTGACAGGGCTATTACATGACATTTGAACGCACCAATCAGTTGCTGAGGAGCTGATTGAGTCTACTTCCCTACACTGGGATAGTTGAAGGGAAGCGGACGGACGGCGGTCGCACACGGATATCTCTTCATCAGGCGAGTCGGATCTCCCAGACAGAGACCTCCGAGACGCAGCGAGCCCTCCGTTCCTCCATCGCGTCTTGCTGCAGGGAGATGGCCGGGATTCTGGCGTGGTTCTGGAACGAGCGCTTCTGGCTCCCCCATAATGTGACCTGGGCTGACTTAAAAAACACAGATGAGGCGACGTTCCCGCAAGCCGAGGATCTCTATCTGGCTTGTCCTCTGGCTTTCTGCATCTTTATGCTACGGCTGGTTTTTGAGAGGTGGGTTCTGAGCTGACGGGGTGAATGAAGCAGGTGGTGATGGGGATGCGCTTTTGTTGTGTCGATGAGACGTCGCGCCGCTGTCCGCTGTCTGTTTCCCCCCTCTAAACAATGGCATCTTATCTGGTTAGCTCACAAATCACCACGGTTCATCATCCTTCTTCTGCAGGCCTGCAGCGTTGTTTGCCTTTGATGCCTCTGTCAGAGCCGACTGACCGGACCTAACCTGTCCCTGCACACCAAACCTGTTTTTCCACAAAACAAGAAATAGGCTCCTAACTATTGACATGTTTAAATTCTTATTTCAGTCGGGTTGTGCTTTACATGAATTTTTGTGTTTTAGTTTCATTCTAGAATAATAAGAATGTCTCGTATTGTGACGATCACAGCAGTTATAATCATAGAAAGTCACCGAGGCCTCACAGATCTCAGTTAAACCCAGAGCCGAACCAAGATTACCCGGGGCCCAAAGCAGAATTTTGTCAGGTGCCCCTCTTCCAGTTAAGCCCATTATCCACACCCACCACAGAATCACTAACACTGTTTGACATATAATATTGTTACATTGCTTAATGGGCAGCTAACATGTGTATATTTGCCCCATTCGAATAGGTAGTAAGTCATAGTGCATAAAATACCATGTCTATGCATCCCAATTGGGTTGTATCCATAATCCATCCATCCATCCATCCATCTATTTATTCATCCTTCAATTTTTTATTCCTGCTTTTCCTTGCAGTGTCATAGGGGGCTGGTGTCTTTGTCCAGCAGTCATTAGATAAGAGGCAGTTGTTATGGCAGTTGACTAAATCAGCTGAAGTTCAAATGGATATTAAGAAATTTTTTTTTAAGTTATACAGTGCATCAAGACCCATAAGGTTCCCAATTGTAACCTTATATAGGTAGTTAGTGGGACTATTATGGACAGCCCAATCTGGGATTTGTTTTCCATACATCCCTTTCAAAGACAAGCTCAACATGTAGTCTATATTGGTCATAAAATAATTAGAAGAGGAAAAGACTGTGGATTCATATATTTTGCAGGTTTTTCAGCACAAACACTCTCAGGAAGGTCACGACCAACATGAGCTGTGCATACAAGCAACCACAGATAGTTGTCAATTATTTATTAATGATTAATTATTACTTACTTTATTACTTCCTCTCTTTTTTATTTTACTAAATACTCATGTACGTTATAATCAAAAGGTATATTATATTTGATATGGGTATATGGCTGACAGCTCAGCTGTCAGGGTATTAGCACTTTAAAAATAAAAAAAGTATTTTCTGTCAGGGTCAGGGTATTAGCACTTTAACAACAAAAAATATTTTCTGTCAAGTGAACCAAGATTACGTTTTCTGTTGCTTATCCCCATGTCTAGTCAATGTGTAGTGTGCTTTCCTTGTGTTGTGCAAAGCGTAACCTCTGTTAAAAAAAATAACATGGCTGATTTAGTAGAATTAGAAGTCATTTCCACTGTTTTTGTAATTATTTTAGAATATTTGATATATTTTTCTTCAAAATCATACATATTTCAGCTCTTTCCACAGTAAAATAAATAGGGTAAATAAATTATGGAGACAGGTTAATTTCTCTGACTCATTTGATTCGCTGCAGCTTTTCAGTCAGGTAGACTAGGAAGGTTATATATAACTTTCCTATT
>CAEFZX010023102.1:0-89719 GCA_903066825.1 Alfaro cultratus | reverse complement strand
CATTTTTTCGAAATGCGAAGCGAGCTGGAGTCATAGAAGTAAGGTAAGCTGCATTTGTCGTTTTTTGATAATGCCATCCATTTTTAAAATGTGTTAAGATCTAAAAGTTCGTGTCTCTGTTACATGTTTAAACACAGGACATAAAACAACAGCTTGCTAATTGTCGAGGGCAGGAGTTAGTTAATTCAGATGAGCCTAGCTAAACGCAGTATGCTACTCGGTTGCGCTTATATAAGTTTTCTTAAGAGAAAATACAAGCAGCTAACACGTTTTTTTTTTATTGTACACTTCCTCAGAAACACGTATGTGGCGCTTGGTCAACTTTTTGCATCGACGTGCTGACTGCAGGTGAGTTAGCGGCTTCTGGAAAGGCTGTGCGTCAGTAATTAGTCGTGTTTCTTGTCAGTACTTAGCCGTGTCCTTTGTTTTATGTGTTCGTGCGCATGCGTGTCCCGTTTCTGGTTGCCGGTGACAAATGCAATTTCACTGTTAAAGAGAGGAAACTACCTCCAGCAATTACAGATTAAACTGTATTCTGAATTTTACAGTAATTATTTATCAAGCGTTCGTCTTTGCTCAGGCTGGGCGCGTACCCAGGAGATGGTGCCCAAGAGTTGGTGGTTGCTACAAGAAAGACATTATAGGAGATCAACCACACATCACAGAGCTCATCTCCTGATGGCCTGCTCTGTTCCATGAGAGACAGGTAATCGCACAACTGAATTAGTTCCACCAAGAGATTTAGTGATTTAATACTGAGTTAACTGTGTCCTGTTGAGACAAGTTTTATATTCTATCACCTCAGATTAGGGCAGAATTTACAAGAATCGTCACCTCAGGCCTTCTGGAAGCGTTTGATGGACTTGATGGCCTGGTTCTGAGACTGCTGGAGGTCTACAAAGCAGCAACTATATCTGGAAAGAAGCAGCCACTCAAAGACATTTTGGACTGCCTTGCAAAAGATGTGAGCAGAACTGAAGATGGCTAGAAAACAAGGCATAATTTGTTATTTTTGTTTAAAATATATTCATCTTACTGCATGTCTCATCTCTTGCAGGACACAAATGAAAGGAGAAGGGCTGCTGCTCTGCTTGGTTTGCCACGCTACATATCTGGCGAAAATCCATCAACTGTCATCAGGATGTGTGATGTAAGACTAACAAATGTTATTACAAAAACTGTTTACATATTTACCTATTCCTCTTTCTTGCTATCGTTTCTTAAAAATCTTTTTGTAGCATTTGTGTTTGCAAAAACTGGGAGTGTGTGTCAGGTTATTCACTGACTGAACAGAAGTGCATCATACAACCCCACAAGTGTCAAAACATGCGGATTGTTAAACCTCACAATAGCATAAAAACTTGCAGTATAAAGATACCAGAGTATTTACATTATTTACTTGCACACAAATGTCATTATTTCTTTCTTCTTTTTAAGGCTCATGCTGGTATTCTGGATGATGCCATGAAGGGGATGCAGGTTGGTCTCCTGATTGCCTGTGAAGGTGGTGAACAGGGGCCATCCCACACGAGGTCTTCAATGTGGCAGTTGTGGTGGAGGAGACCATTGTGCTTCACAACATTAAAGATGTGACACTTGGCTTTGCTATGCTTATGGGTGTCATCTACTGCAGGGGTGCTCACAATTTTTCAGCATGCGAGCTACTTTTAACAACCAAGTCAAAATGATCTACCAACCCACGACTACAAAAATGCAAAACATATAACTATTTTCAAATTTATTAAGGATTCTTTGTATGTACAATGTATGCTGATGTACCTTGCATTACTGAATAAGCCAATATTGCACAACACACATAATAAATAATTATTTACATTTTTTGTAATTACCTGAGTTTACTTTGATGACCTGCACTGATTTGAAACAGCCAGGGATGCATAGTCCGGACAGTAGCTGCTGACAGCCAGCCTTAAGCACATTTCCAAATGTGTATCAGTCAGTGGAACGGTATTTGGACTTAATGATCTTCATGTAGGAAAAGGCTGACTCACATAAATAAGTGGAGCCAAATAATGCAGTCAAGGAAGTAGCACATTTCCTCATGTTGGGGTACTTTTCCTCTGTGATTAAGTTCCAGAACTGTCCATGAGCTCTCGACTTCAGTTCAAGGTCAGTTTGTAGAGTCAAAATCTCATCTTCCACTCCAGAAGAGTTCAAGTGAAACAGTGCTGCAATGTTTGATGCGAGTGAATCAACCTCAGCAACTTCCTGAAAAGGATAGCACATGAATGTAGCGACTGGCTCAAGCAAAGAAAAGTCTTGAAAGCGTTTGTCAAACTCTGACAGACAATTGTTCATCTGCTCCAAGTAGGGTGCACTGTCAAGCTGCTCATGGGCCTTCCCTTGCGTCTCCAGCTCTGACGCCAGGTTCTGGAAATTTGTCAAATCATGGCGCTGCAGCTTTGAGGCAAAATGTTGCCTCTTTCGTTTGAAAGCGTTAACTGAGCTAATCATACTGGTCACTGTTTTGTCTTTTCCTTGCAGCTCAAGGTTAATGTCATTCAACAAGTTTGTCAGGTCAGTTAAAAATGCCAAGTCCACTAGCCATTGACCATCATTTAGTTGCTTGTATTCTGCATGTCCAGATACACGGAAAAACTCTTTAATCTCCGGACAGAGTTCTCGAAATCTTTGGAGGAATTTCCCACGACTAATCCATCTCACATCAGTATGTAGCAACAACAGGCGATCTTCGTTGCCACATCCATGATCTCTTTCATGTTGAGCATTTTAGCGCATAACGCTTGTTGGTGGATTATGCAATGATAATTCAAGAAGTCTGGAAACGCATCATCCTGCCTGCACTTTGCAATAAATCCATTCACAAGTCCAACCATTGCAGGTGCTCCATCTGTGGTGATAGACACCAATTTGTACACTGGGAGCTTAGTTTTCTCGATAAAGACTTTAAACATCTGAAAAATGTCCTCTCCTCGCGTCTGCTCTTTCATGGGAAGTGCTGTCTATAGCTCCTCTTTTGCACTAAGATCACTAAACACCATACGAATGAAAATGCACATCTGGGCTGTGTCACTCACATCTGTAGATTCGTCAAACTGCAGGGAGAAACATTCACAATCTCCGATGTCCTTCCACATTTGCTGGGTTAAATCCTCAGCCATGGCTTCACTGCGCCGTGTAACTGTATGTCTTGACAGCTGCAGAGCTTTGATTGAAGATAATATCTCTGCCTTATTTTTAAAGTCTCGGAACAATGAGTCAGTGTCATGAACGGCTATCTTTTATGAAGAACTCCACGTGGACCCGAAGTGCAGCTTGTAGAACTCAGCTTTATTACTCCATGTGTAACTATACAACTATTGGATGTACAGCGCATGCTCATCAGTTTACACCGGGCTACGGAAGCTTCACTGTGACATATCACTACAGTCAGCTGCTTCAACGAATGCTTCTTTTACCATCTCTCCATCTTGGAAGGACTTATTGTTTTTAACGATAAGTGACTCACCCGGAACGATGCTTCGGTGGCGGCTTTCGCTTTTGAAGTTTGTTGAGTGAAAAATGGCTGCTGTCCGAACAACTGGGACTTTAGTTCCGCCACCTTTCTCTTTCTCAGCTGGCTTTTCGGCGGGAAGTGGATGTCGTATTTTCCATGAACAGTCCGAAAATGCCGCTCCACATTTCCGTTCTTCGGTATTGCGATGGTAGACTGACAGACGAGGCAAACGCACTTCGAAAATAACATTGTGAAAAAAAAGTCCACCTCCCATTCCGTATGATAGTGATATGATTTTGCCTTCTCCAGCTTTCTCACTCATTTTGATCAGCATGTTTTAGCAAGGGCTTAAAATCTGAGGTAATTAGCTAACTAGCTCGTTTTGCTGCGCTAGCGCCGTCTTCTTCTTCTTCTTGTTTTTGTGGCGCTTTGCAAGCAACTTATTGATGTGCAGTAACCGCCATCTACTGGAATGGATTGTGGATCGGGATGCTACATATATTCTCCCCACAAGAAAAAAGGTCAAAATTAAGTTGTCATCTGAATGGTTGCCCTGTATGTCAATCAAGTGATGTGATGTTTGATAGGCTGACAAATATTTGTTTTAACGTCACGCTGCGATCGACCAGTAGATCGCGATCGACCTTATGAGCACCCCGATCTACTGTCTCAAGAATCCAGATGACATGAAGTATTCGTTTGAGTTTCTTCAGAGAGTGGTGATGAAGATCAAACCAGACCAGGCCGCAGCTCGAGTACATGGTTTGAGAAACAAAATCCTGAGGTACAAACTGTAACATCTGGCATGTTTACAGTTTTGTTTTCTTAAATGGGAGTTCCTGTAAGAATTTGTTCAGTTTGTTCTATGCACTAAATGTTAATACTAATGGTTATGCACTAAAAAATTTAGCATTGTGCTGAATTCTTGGAAAAACCTCTCTCTCAGGGTTTTTGTGAGTTTGTTAAAACACTGATCGTTTTGCACTTTATGGACTGTTTGTGAGAGATGGTAGCTAGTTGTATTGACTTTGCACTGCCACTGTTCAACGTGGTTAGAATGGTTTTTAAAATAATGGTCTAATTTCTATGGAGGACTGAAACTCACCAAAAAAATACACTTAAAATGAACCAATTAAATAAATAAGAGAACTTCACCTCATGTCTTATAATATTTTTCCAGCTTAGTTCCTACAAACGATATTTTGTAGCACATAATTTAATATATATGTGTGTTTGTCCTTTACTTGTAGATGCATTCACATCTTAGGTGTATGTGTGCCCCCTTTCCCCAAGTCTTTTTAATTGTTATTTTTACATATCTCTGTCTTGTGTTAGGCCTCATTTCGCAAATAAGGTGTGCTGTCTTTCTTGGGTCAGCTCCTCCACTATTGGTCAACAGACAGGAAGGAGCAAAATCCATGTGCAGATCTGTTGACCAATAGTTGAACTTACCCAAGAAGGACAGCCCCCCTTAAGATGGTCCCCACAGCCAGCTGACATTAGAAAAATGTCACTGCCCACCTTATTTGCATAATAAAGCAGAAATGCATAAGGTAAACTAAAAACATGAGACACGTAAAAGCAACTCCTGGAAAAAAAGTTTTTGGGGAAAAAAGGATAAAAATAAACATTTAAGAGTCATAAATGAATCTACAAGTAAAGGGGAAAAACTAAATTTTTAAAACCATAAACTGTAAGTTGTGCTAAAATCTATAATTTGTTGGAACTAAGGTGGAAAAATAAATATGGACATTATAGATGGTCAATGAAATTAATAAAACATTAGGTAAAGTTCTTAATTGGTGCCTTTTAAGTGCATTTATTGAGATTTGTATAAAAAATATTTCTGTCTTTATTTGTCAAAAAATTAATTTCTGTTTTTGTCAGTTTTGGTCCTCCAATAAATGTCAACACTTCTGCTTGTCTTGGACAAATGTTTTCTTTTACACTTGATTTAAGGCTTGTCTCATATTTGATAGAGAAAGATACAAATAAATGTATAATATTTGAAATGGAAGCGTATTTGGTGTAATTATTTTTAGGAAACTGGTGAACTTGGCATTATTAGTGGAGAAAGTGAACAATATTTGGAAATGTTAGTTTACTTAAATTGCAATTTTAAGTTCAATTGCTGCCTTAAACTCGAGTTAAATTAACTCAAAAAGGGAATTGGTATGAATAAAGTTAGTCAGTTTAACTTTAAAATGAGAGTTGAAAGTATATATAATTGTTTGTTACTTTAACAAAATAAAACAAGTTTTTTTTGAATGGATAATGTAACTTTGCAAGTTGTTTAAACTCAGAGTATGAAGTTCATACAAGTAGTCATTAGTTAGACAAGTGGTAGAACTTAATTATTTGAGTTCAAATAGAATATGATTGTAATTTTACTTGACAAGAGTACTCAATTTTTGGAGAATGTATAATGTTCTATAGTTAGTCATTTCAACTTATAGTATTATATTTAAACAATGAATTATCAGCAATTGGGCTACTTTTCTAGCTTGTCATCCTAAGTTGGAAAAAAAACATTATTTCGAGTTTTGTTAACTTGTGTTTTTAAGGCAGCAATGGAACTCAAGTTTTTAAGTTTAATCACCCTAATTATTTTCACAGTGTACATATACATAATATAATATAGTTGTAAAACTAAAAAAATAAATAAATAAACTAGTGTGCCCTGTACTTAATATGGAATACACAAACACATTTTCTGTATTTGTCCTCTATTATTACTACAGAATGAAATCAAATGTGCCATTTCAACCAAAGGTTAGAATGCGCTTCTAAACCAAATGTACTCTGTGCAATAATTTTTCTGTGGTTTTTTTAATAAAAACCCCGATCCAATAGCATGCAGCTCCGAACAAGGATAAAGCTTTACTTATGGTTTTATGAGATTACCTCTAAGCATATTTCATTCATCGTAGCATTGACAGTAGCAGAAGAGTTACTGGGTTCATTTCGAACTGGGCTTAAACTAATTTATCTTTGGTGTAATTCCATACCTAAAAATTTACTTCATACCAGGTGAGTCTCTCACCTGAGAATGTGAACCTGTACTGGGCTGATTCTGTGCCTTCAAATAATTTTAACAATGTTCCTGTAGAAGATTCATAAATTATAAGTCTGAAACAGAAACAGGTCTGAAAAAAAACTGTGTGCTACACAAGAGATTCCTTTGATGTATCAAAGAGTGATGTCATCACTGCTGATATCATTATTACCATAGGAACTGAACATTCTAATGGTGCATTCACACCAAACACGTTTTGAGCGTCAGGCGAGTCTGGTTTACATTTCAAGTCTATGTGGAGCGTTGGACGCCATGGACTCGCTTGACGAGTCAAACGCGCCGCATCGGCCCTCGACGCGCCTCCACATAGACTTTGAAGGTAAACCAGATGCTCCTGACGGTCAAAATGTGTTTGGTGTGAACACACCATTATATGTCCAGTGTCATATTATGTCCATCGTATTAGGAACAAAGCCTGGTCCTAATATGATGGACTTATTGCTTTGGGTCAGGGGTAACGTTTAGAGGTAAAATGCAAATTAAGTTTTAGTTAATGTTAAGGTTAGGAATAAACTAGTATTGGTTAGGGAAAATGTCTGGGTTGGAAAAATCACAGCTACTAAAATGAAGAGAAATCAATGCAATGTTCCAATATGGGTCGAAATAGTTTTGATAAACCTGTATAGCATTTTGTTTTCTAAATCATTCTATAAATAATTATGTAATGTTAGGTTGTATTTCTGCAATTGCATAGCTGCAGTACATTAGTAGTCTAATGTGTTGAATGTGCTGAGACACATTCAGCGCATTAGAAACCAATCAGAACCAAAAGTTTGTCTTTTGGTTCTGATTGGTTGTTTCTGGACAGCAGCAGAGCCAGATACATTTTCACAGATTCTCTGTTTCATATTTTACTGTCAGACACTTTTAACAAATATTCATCCATCCATCATCTAACACACTTATCCTTGCACACACACATTCACACCTTAGGACAATGTAGAGAGACCAATTAATCAATTAACTTTTGAGAAATTTGGATAGTGACCCAGGTTAGTACCACCTGGGTGTGGGTCGGCGTAAAGGCCGAGCCGGGCATAGACTGGCCTTCCTGCCAATGCCAACATGAAGGCCCTCCATGCAACCAGTGGAGGTTGGTCGCATGGAGGTCTGCCTTTCCTCAGACCCCCCTGGTTGATAGGAGGTCTGTCAAGAAATTCTAGTAAATCAAGTAGCCTTTGATCCACCTTGCAGTTGACGTTCTTTATCCAACATTTTTTGCAGTTTTTGAATCTCCTCCTGCTGGGATTTGACTTCACCCTGACATGCAATCCTTCGGTCTCTTTCCTCATGGAGTTCAAAAATCTTATTCTGCAGTTCGTTTTTAAGATCGTCTACCTGCTTTGTGAGATCGATGACGTGTTGGCTCTTATCTTCCACGTCTTCCACTAAGGGGGTGATCTCGAAGCCAGCAGAGGGAGTTGTTTCCTGCTTGACTTCCAATGATCTTGAACTCTCAAAGTGGCCGGAAGGACTTGATTCCTCCTGGCTCTCTGATGATTCATCTTCCGGCTCAATGCCGTTGTCACTGTCATCTTCGAAACAAAGGATAGCGTCGTAGTCGACTTGGATGTTGAGGTCCATCATCTCGATCCATGAAAGCTCAGCTGGAAAAGCTTCATGTTCACAAGTAATCTGTTGTTGCTTCATGTCTGTAGTTTCGATTAATTTCGAACGTGCTCTGAAGAGTGATCTGTCGTGATAGAACTGTGGAACAGGTCTGAGAAAACGTTGTCTGTGAGCTACATTCAAGAGAGAGATTCCTTTGTGGTGTCATAGACTGATGACATCCCTGCTGATGTCATTGATACCATTGGAACTGAACATCCTATTGTAGCCTGACGTAAAAAACATTTTGCTAGACAATGCCAAACATTGAGAAGTTTTAATTTTTGTTATCAAACATTATGAAGCCAAAAGAAAGAAACCTCAGAAATGTACTCGAGAATCAACTCAAACCCAGTTTCACACAAATACAAGGAAGCTAGCATAAATGTTCGGCTGTTGAACGGGACGGTTCAAAATCGTGATCAAGCTAGTTTTCTTTTAGCCAATTTTCTTGTCTCTTCTACCAAGAGAGATGCAAACATAACTTACCTTGGCTTTTTTCTATTCTTCCACTTTTTCTCTCTCCCTGAAGAATAAGTTATTTTTGCGACATTGGTTTGCTTGCTTGTCTTCCATCGGTGCTTTGGAGGTTTGAATACGCATTGAACGGCAGCTCAAGTCACCGGTCAAACATTACCTACTGCGGCCGCAATTAATTTTTTCTTTTTGCCCATATCAAAATTGGTTTCTGCATGATTAAATATATATTAATGTAAATTAAGATCACAACTTTATAATAAAATTTAAATTAAAAAAGCAGACTACAGTGATGACAAATAGATGGAAGGAGTCTGTGAAAGGAGTCGGCTGCCCCTTCGTTGAGTAGAAGTTGAATTTTATAAGACAACCGATTGCAAAAGGACAGAGCAGATGTGTGGAGTTTTCAACCACTAATTTCCTCCATGTTTCCTCAGAGACGTGGTGCATAGATGAGGAAAACAAATTAACAATAAAAATAAAAACAAAACTCCATCACCTATAATTCCTTTCATCTCACTTTTTTTTATTTATCACTTCACTACAAGTCAGAATATATCTGTTGTAGCTCTACTGTAGCTCACCATGGGTGTTTTTCTAATTCAAATGTTTTTTTGCAGCTGGAAATGTAAATGTTGTCTCCACCCCTTAATTAGTCCTGGTAGGAGCCAATGCTTTAAAAGCCAGGTGATTTAGATCAGAGAGAGACTCTCCCTTCTGTTGTGTCAATGCATGTCATGCTGTAAACTGGATTGAACTATTTGAAGAACTACATAAAGAAAAGAAAATTTCAGAGCTCTCCAATTGCTGGATCCTGTCTGATTTTTCATCACAAACCAACACACACACCTGGATTGAATCGGTGGGTGATTAACAGACTTCTGCAGTACTTGATGGTCATACAGTTATCTGAATCAGACTGGATGCAGCTTCGGTTTTTAAAGTCGTCCACCTTTATCGTAGGAGATGGTAAAATCTCCTCCACTTAATACATGAGTAGAGGAATCTTAAGTGTCGAAAAACTGCAAAATCTTATCAGGTATGTTTACCTAGTTCCTAGTATATTTTAGTAAACTTAAAATAAGACAAAACTAACTTTTAGTAAAGATGGAGGAGCTTTTTTTTTTTAGCTACATTATGTAACAGTATGTTATGAGACAAAAACCATAACAAAAAAACAGGAAGTTAGCCCAAAAAAAACCCCATTTTCACAAAGAGTAAAGGCAACAAACTCTAAACTGAAACACTTTTATAATGTATAAAAGTGTTTAGAGGCACATCTAAAACATGCAGAGCAGGTGGGCCTGAGGACTGGAATTGAGAAGCACTGCTCCACGGGGACTAAGCCAAATTTTTTTTGCACCCGTCTATATCTGCTATTGACGTGGATTGCTGCAAATCAACAGACGATTAGATCATTCACACAGCTGCTATAAACTCATTGCATCTCTGAATAAAGTTGTTCATGTTATATCTTATATGTGAATTTAACTAATTAAGCAATAAATTGGTTGTACAGCTACAGCCATATAGGGGCCGCCATGGTAACAGATAAACAATAAATGAGACACAATATAATGAAAATAAATTGGTCAGGGTATACACGCTTAAATTAGCTGTTGAGACTCACTTTTATAACAGAAAACAGGAAATGAAAAAAAAAGGCTCAAAGTGACAGAAAAATTGCAGGGAATAAAAACTGGCTGTGATCAGATGAGAAACGATTCATCACGTTGTCAACAAGTTCACAAAGGCACCGAGACAATAACCTGAAACAACCACAGCGCCTTAATGGCTGCAGCAGAAATGTTTTATGAGTATATTCTTTTTATATATTTCAAAGAATTGTATGGAGATGACATTTTCTTTAACTTCTTCTAGGTGTTCACGTCATGGGATGTTTGTGTCCCCAATTATCCCCGAGTCGACTCCAAATATTACATAACGTAACACCTCACCTTTAATCTCACACTTAAAGGTGCATATTAAAGTATATTTGGTGTTTGAGCTATTAAAATAGGCAGTTATAAATGTTTCTGGAGCGTGATTTGTGCATTCACACACACTTTGGATGGGACGGATCGTTAAATTCACATCATGAAGGTGCAGGTGAAGCGACCATGCGATGCTATCATGTCAATATGGTCCAAAATCTTAGTTTCTTACACCTTGTTGAATCTATATCACAAGGAAAGTTCAGTTCCGAAGGCAAGCAACCCAATACCAGCAATGTCAACCTAAGAAACAAACTGGGCAACGTGTGTGTATTCTACATATAACACCAAGCTTTTCAGAGGTTGTCTGAAGCTGCATCCAGTTGGTTTTGCATGTAAAATATCTCTTATGGATTTACTAGAAATTCCACCAACAGCTGCTGCTTCCGTCTGAACGTAATTATGCATAAATCTGCGACTCTAATTTAGTAAGAGATGAAACAGTGGGAGCTTTCTCTTGAAATGTGTTTTCTGTGTGAATTGCTTTGAGACGGTAGCATTGTGTCGCTGCTGTGCTCTTGGATCCTGCTCAAGTAGTTGGTCCCAATACTCCGACCTTTTCAGAGATAAATAACGCTCGGAATCAAATAAGGCACATATCTGTTTATGGGCGCTGTAAATTCACACACAGCTGCGTCTCAAGTGTGTGTGCCGTAGATGTGTGCATCCTTGTAAAGCCGCAGAGTGCTGTCTGTCTGCCCTTGCGTGGTGTGTGCTTGCTCTGACATGACTTGCATGTTAAGCACCTACAACTGACTCTTGTAGCCTCCCCTGTAATGGAGCCAGCCACCGGCGCCGGCCCAGCTCCAATTAGCCTTCTGTTTTTAACAAACTGTCTCAAACTTCACGTTTTCTGAGATGAAGTCCCCCATTCCCCTCTTTGTTTTAAACTACCTCACTGTAAAATATAGCAAGCAGATGCCATGTTGGCTGTGTAAATATTGTTACTATTGCATAATTTGCTGATAAAGATCTCTGCGGTTCAGCTGCTAAATGCCTGTTTACAGAAACAGCCCATAAAGTCCATAATCCTCTCACAAGAGAATGGCCACCACTCACATCTCCTCACAGTGGTTTTAGGTCATTGTTACGAAAACCTCACAGGCATATTTGCCTCAAAGTACTGGGGGAGGATTAGCAGCGTATTAGCACACCACTTCTGAATCCCTTCTGAGCGAATCATAAGTGGCTTTAACTGTGCTCTGGCATTATTTTTTTTTACCCTAAATTTACATTAAATGAATAAATCTAGTTAGTGTATATAATAAGTTGTGTGAAAAATGTGCATATACACCTCTGCCAAGGAAAAAAAACAAAGGGTTTGTCATCTGGATTAAATTTAGCAAATAGTACAAATCCTGCTAAGGGATAATTACTGCTTGTTAATTGGTAACAACTGCTTAAATGAGTAGTTTTTTTTTTTTCTCAATTCCCTTTGAAAAACAGCTCCAAGTTGATCTGTGAACATAACATTGTTGGATTGAGATCTGAACTTTGACAAGGCCATTCTAACACTAGTATATGCTTTGACCTAAACCATTCCATTGCTACTCTGGAAGGTGAACGTGCATGTGGAGTGTCACAGTCCTTCTTAACCTGATAGGAAGCTGAACTTCCCATCAGCTGTGACCAGATTCCCCGTCATTGATGAGCAACCAGATCCCGTCAGCATGACGTGTGGGGGATCACGCATCCAGGATGATGGGACGCGTTTGTTTATTTATTGGCTACCTTGGGTTTTAGCCGGGAGTATATGTATGATGAGTAGAAATGCACAACATGCTGTTTAGGTTATTATTTGTAAAAATATAACTGTAAAATCATTTGTCTTTTACATTCCCTTCATAGTTAGGGAATACTTTATATTGATCCGCCTCATTTAAATCCAATAAAATACAGATTTAGCACGTTTTAATTAGTAGCATTGCTAATTAAGTTTATAACATAAATGCATCTGAATAATTTCTTTAGTTCTTTGATTAAAAGGTTTACTTCTGAACTTTGGATTAATAAATCGTGACTTCCTGTTTCCCTGGTGTGTAAAGATGTGAAAACAGAAGCCCATTGCTTTTCGAAATTGAAGAGTTCTGTTTTGCCTTCCTTGTGTATAAAGACATTATGAATGCTGTAAATTATATTTATATGATGTACATGAGGGCTTCTCCTTTCATTTACTCTGAATGTAACATCACCACTGTGTCAGTGAACAGCATTGTAAAAGAAATAAAATAAAATTGGTGCTTCAGTTTGATCCTACAATCCTCCGTATCTACCTGTGCTGTTGTGCCACCCTGAAAAATCGAAACGATGCATGGAACTCAGAGTCGACACAGAGCGGCAAGCAGCCTGGAGTTTTATCTCCACAAACTCTGTGTCGTACGTGAGTCAATACGCTCTGGCATTTTGAGCTTCTGTGTTGAGAGTTGTTTGTTATCCAGATCTTCTGCGGTTCAGGAGGTTTGCTTGATTGTAAATAACACATCAACTCCCATTACCGGAGCACCAAATACGCCGATCCTGCTGGAGCCGGGAGCGTCTCCACAGTGTACGGGGTTCCTTTGATCTCTGTGGCATAATTTACTTGCTTCAACTTTTCATGCAGAGAGCAAATAGCATCTAATGTCTCCTATTCACATAGATGTTTTGCATCTAGAGTGACACAAAGCAGTCCACTTGCTCCTTTGATGAGCTCGGTGAACACCATCAGTGTGGGTGGGTGTTTGTGTGGTGATTCTTTTTATTTTCCAGTCAGAGCAGGTAACAATCTGCGCCTTGGCTGCCTTGATCACACACACTCGACAAATTCAGCAGTTAGGTTGCTGAAAACAGGGCTTTGTGATGACCACTGCTGCCATGTCGATTTATTGTCGAACGACCTCAGGCGAGCATCTTCACAAGGTTTGGAGTTTGAATGTTGTCCTTGCATGAGTCCTCTCAGGGTACTCCAGCTTCTTCCCTCAGTCCAGAATCAGAACTGTTGGGTTAACTGATCTCTTTAAATTGCCCTTAATTATGTGCTGTCCTGTGTGTCTGTGTTGCACAAACTGCCCAGTTTGTGCCCCAATAACTGCTGTAGACAGGAGCCATAATTTGGATAATCCTAACTGAGCTGAAACAGGAAGATTCATTCTGGCTTAAGTTTGGCCAGGAAATAAAAGGTTGTCTTATTTCAACTGTATGTGGTCAAATTCACATCATTCAACAAGCAAAATAACATGGTAGCTTCATGTATCAGGGACCTATTCATCACTCCTTGGTAAATACTGGAATGGCTGTTCATCGTGCATTGACTTTGGAAAATTTGCATATTGTCTTTTGCATGTAAAAGGCCAGATATATAGGAAGAAATTTCATATTTAACTTATGTGCCTTTTATGCCAAACTCTCTTTTTTTTTCAGATTCTTGAGTAATGGCCAAAAGGTTTCATTTTTATCACTTTGACTTTGAGTTCCCATGAAAATGATGCCTTGAGAGGCCAGAAACTTTATTTTATCCAACAGTCGGTCTCAAAATATACCGATAGCATTTCAAGGAAATATGTTTGATTTAACTGTGTCAAATAATTAAGCTTCCAACATTAACTTCAGGGCCCAGCTCCAGGGTATTTTCTCACCACTGACTTGAACCGTGTCTAATATTCCTTAGCTGAGTGCGGGTCTTAGTTTGGATGCAGATACAAATATTTATGGAGGATCAAGCTATGTTGGGCCAGATAACCACACAGCCGTGCATCTGATAACAAAGACTGGCGCTCTGAAATATGTACAGAAGCTCTCTGTTTTTTTTGGTTTTTTTAATCGAAGCAGCGTTTCTTCCAAGTCCAGATTAACTGAGATTCCCTGCGTTTTTCTGTTCTGCAGACCTGTAGAAGTATGCTGATCTGAATGATGGTGAAGTGCTGCTTGTGAACGAGCGTTACTGTTTGTAGCTGTGGGAGTCAAACCAAGCTGAAGTATGAGTGAAAGGACCCTTGAATGTAGACGGAGGGTTTTCTTTATAGATGACTGGAATCAAGAGGCAGTTGAACATGATACATATATATTAGCTCGCAGTGTCACTTTGGTGGCTGTTGAGCCAAAGATAACGTCATTTTTTTCAAAGGTTAAAGCACAGATGTTAATCTAATCTCAATTTTAATTTTTTTTACAAATTGTTGGGGATCAACAGGATCAGTAAGACCTCTCCCGTCGAGGTCTTATCGTTGAAAACTCTGGAAAGGTTCTCCATTGTTCCATGTTTGTAGATAATGTATCTCACTGTGGTTCTCTTTACTCCTAAAGCCTTAAAATATGACATGTTGCCTTTTGAGATCTGTTAGTCGACTTCATATTGTCAGTCGTGTTTAAGTGATTATTGATTGCCTGGTCATAGTTAGTGAAACTGGATTCCACTTTTTAAAAGAAATATTAGATGCATATTTGGTTCATTATCTACCAAGGGTGTTCAATTTCATTTTCACACCAGTTCAGGTTGGTTTGGACAGCTTTCCTTTACCTCATAAATGCCATCATTGTTTGAAACTTGTACTTTGAATGTACTCAGGTTATCTTAATATTAATGAAACTCATAACTGTGTCAAAAAAATAAATAAATAAATAAATACACAAGGGAGTTTTCTTTTTTTCTACAAGTAAAGAAATTATCCAAAAAACTTTTATGCTGTTTGTTACGCGACTTAAGAGGGCATAAGCATAAAATGTGTTAGTGCAATATGATTCCTGATTTATTTTTGTTTGTTTTATCAGACTATTTTGTTTAATAAAACTATTCAAAGTTTGAAGCTAAATGTAAAGGTGCTCTCAGCAGAGAGGTGTTTTGTTGGACTCATGAGGCTGCACCACCACTCCATCTTGAAGAGAGTGCAGAACAACCTGGAGAAAATGGCTCTGAGAATTGCTCTCTTTCCCACACCACCTGAGCTCATTTCTGTTGTCTTTACTGTTGCAGATATCATCATGTGATTTTTGGGCCAGGCATCTCAGTCTTAGGAGGCATTGTTAAGAGTTTGCAACATGGCATATCTGTGATCTCACTCTCCGAAGGAAGGAAATGGAGATGCTGTTGTCTTTGTATCGACCTCCAGCCCGTGTAAGCAAACATTCGGAGGGCAGTGGTTTTCCATGGCTCTGAAGCATTCATGCTGACTTCGAACAAAGGCTGGTGTTATTCACATTGAAAGAAATATGAAAGGGACATTTACATGACTTCTTGAGAAAGCCAAAATAAGAATATTATTTGTACTTGAGTCACAAAATCACAATATTTCATTTTTTTTGGAAAGTGCTTAATGCAGCATTATTAAAGGACTTCTTCTCATTCTAACAGCCTCTTAAATTACCCATTAAATTGCGTTTGTATGCTGCACATTCCTGTGTGCTTTGTGTTTGTTTAAGCAATTAGGAACCAGACCAGAATTTTCCTGACGCCCCCAGAAATACTCTGAATGGCCATAAAACAGTCACACACACTGTTTCATTGGACCGCTTTGATCACAGCCGGCATTCACTGTGCCTTTGTTTCAATAAGCTTCTGTGATGTCACCAGATTTATTTCCATCCAGTGTGGCATTCATTTTTCACCAAGACCTTTCATTGATGATGGGAGAGTCTGACCAGTTTCCAAAACTTCTCAGTGGCGTTCGGGTCCGGACTTGGTGGTCGATCCATGAGTGTCCTGAACAATCGAGAGGGGGTTCCCTGCAGAGCCAGAGTCTGTGTTTAAAAAGTTCAAAAAAAGAATAAGGTGGTAAGGTAAAACTTCTTTGTCTTATGGTCAGTTAAGAAACATCATTTTTTTGAACAATAAAACTTTTTTTTTCTTCATTTGTTTTTAGCTTCTTATGTGAGGTTCACATTTCAATAACATAAACAGATTTTGTTTTTTAATGTAATGCCAATGTATCAACATTTAGCCATCTCTGAAAAATCACATGCATTAGCGATTAAAACAATGTGATTTATGTCGATGATCTTGTTTTGAAATGCAACCAGACATTCTCTGATAAGACAGAGAAGTTGCAAAGACTCAGCTAATGTCAGACTGGCTAACACAATCTGCCTGCCGTCTTTATATCTAAGTGCTTAATAAATATTCTAAATCCCTCAGCTACAACAAGCTTGTGAAACAAAATAAATGATAAGTAAGCTAATATCACTAGCTATTGATATTACAAAAAAAGAAAAAAGCGGCGTGAAGGACATTAATTTCGTCCAATCAGGTGCAGTTATTGAGAACCACCTATGACATGCTCGTTTAATGTTCATCCAATCAGTTGTGGTTTTGGAAACTCTTACTTATTCTGCAGACGGACCTACTTGGAACAATCTGAGCTCCCATCGCTCCACCGTCTGATGTTTATTTAGGATTTTCTTATGGCTACACAGCTGTTCAATCCCAGTCCCTCGACTTCCCTTTGACATAATGTGCAAATACTCTGACTTTCACTATTAAACACATCTCTGAGTTCCACTGTTGTTTTTCTTCAGTTTTAGTCCACCAAATGTTTCAATCACGAACATTCAAGATGTTTTCCGACCACATTTCCTCTGCAAAGACGCTGGATCAACTCTTTCCTCCCAGCTTCTCAATTATGCGTTGGGACAGTCCCAACTTTAGTCATTTCTCCTTAGAGGTTTTCCAGTGATTAGACCATTATTAAACAGACCAGCATCTCTTCCATTACTGCAGGATGTGTCTTTCAACATGATCATTTAAGACATTAGAAGTTGCTCAATGACTCAGTTGAGCAACTGAGGTGAAATAACTTGTTGCCAGGTGAAACATAAGAACCCTGCAATAATTATACAAAAGGAAACTCCTACCCATTTGCTTATTTGTTAAAACCAAGTGGCAACTTAAAAAAAAACACTGTGTTGAAAACAACTGTTCTTGTTCAAATTTAATTTGAATTATTTGAATTTGCAGCCTTTTTTTTTTGTTTTTCTTTTGTTCATTTGCACATCAAGTCGACTTGTCAGGTTGGCACTTCAAGAGAATTTCTCACAAGTGGTTGGAAACAGAAACTTCTTGCTTTCAAGGACAAAACCTTGTTGTGCAACTACAACACAATCTACAAAAGAGTTCCAGGTACAGAAGGTACTTGTTGCTGAAATACAGTATAAAAAGTTTCTGTTTCCATGACGAAGTTCAAGAAATGTGGAAAATACTGGATTTTTTTTGTGCTTGCGTAACATTTTTTTCAAGGAGCCTGTCAAAAAGAAAGAAAAGAAATGCTTGCCTTTTCATGTGAACATCATCTAAATAAACTGTATTGACTTCCTCAATTAGCAGCATGTAAGATGTGTGAAACATCTTACCATAAAGAATGGCAAAGCTCTGATATAACGCATGAAGACATCATGTGCTAAATCCTACACAGAGCTCCTTATTCAGGCATTTTGGCTGAAATTAGACTTCCCACTACGATCTTCAAATCAGGCATTAGGAGGAGAAGAAGAGCAACAAAGGGCCACCGCTGAGGCCGCCTCCTCTCCGTCCCAGATGTTTCTTTTTGGCTGTCGCTTCTGGGAAACGTCAACGGCGTCCTGTGCCGGGATGAGATCTGGATACCTGTGTGTTGAGTGGCGGGACCCCGCCAGCCTTTCCCGTGAAGCTCCCTGCGAGAATCCAGCTGCGGCTGACTCTACTCATTTGTGTGAAGCGGCGACGTGCGGGAGGCTCAGCAGGATCTCTCAGTCAGCGCTGGATCACGACTCGCTGGCATTTTGCAGCCGCACTTTCGCTGCTATGCTAATAGCGCTGAGGATAAAAAGTCTTACAGTAAATCGTGTTGCAGTCAAAAGTGATTAAATTTGCACAAACGCGGAGGAACAAGCGGAAGTGATTTGCCTTTTCAAAATTTTTTTTTTTCTTTTAATACGGTTTCCTTATTATTTTTTTGCTTCTGATTTGGCGGAAAGCAGGCGGGAACAAACAGCAGGTGCTGATTCCCTGTGTCGCCTCTCGGTTAGTACTGAAGAGCACGTGTCCTGGATTAAAGAGATTATGCCTTTCCTCTCACCTGGCAGGAGAAGCAGGGTGAGGAAAACAAGTAGAGTTTTAGGAGAAAGAAAAAAGTCCTTTTTTAAAGATTAAGCAAATAAATTAACGTTTATTTTGTATGGCTGGATGTGTTTACGGCTGCTTCTGAGTCCCGGAGATTAAACCATGCCTCAAACCAGCAGGTGCATCTCAATTATAAAATATAATTTGTTTTAATTAAATTCAGGAAGTAAAACTCAGAGATTATAAGCTTTATTCCACACAAAGTGTTTAATTTCAAGTTCTTACTTTGGTACATTTTTATTATTCTGGTTGAATGAAAACAAAAAAGTTCATGAAGTCCAGGTTACTTTGGATCATCTGCATGGTTGGTTCTGGTGCCTCTCATCTTCCTCTTCACAATAATCAATAGATTTTCTGTAGGGTTCAGGTCAGGCTAGTTTACTGGTGTTACCATGGTGATTGGACTGGTATTTTTGGCAGTGTAGGATGGTGCCGAGTCCTTGTGGAAGATGAAATCAGCATCTCCTTGAAGTGCTCTGAAACCTCCTGCTCGCTGGCTCCAGGCAGACGACGTGACCCCAGGTCATCACCGAGTGTGGAAACGTCACACTGGACCTCAAACAAAGCGGCTTCTGTGTCCCTCAGTTCTTCCTCCAGTCTCTGGTCTTAATTTCCATATAAAAAGCTAAATTTTTTTCCATCTGAAAAGTGGACTTTGCAGTAAACAGTGCTGTCCCTTTTCTCCTAAGGAGAAAAGGGACAGTCTCCTACTCAGGTGAAACGATTCTGTTTCAGGTCCAGAAGTACTTCAGCAGAAGAAATGTGACAGTTGTGCTCCTTTCCCATCCAACTTTTTCTTCTTTCACTCAACTTTCCAAATGCTATGGCTGGTCATAGCCCTCTTTAGGATAAATAGATGTTTGAATTATATCACTGTGTAATTAATTTATGAAACACTCAAGTTTCACCTATTTGCTTTATTGAAAGACATTAACCTCTTGATATTAACTTATTGAGCTGCACTTGTTCCATATTAATTCGTATCACCTGTAATGGATTCCTGTTTTCCTGATGCAGAGCTAGTTGAAGTTTATTTGTCTACACCGTCAGATATGTTGTTGCTACAGGTCAAAGGCACACATTGAATGATTTCTCAATAAAAGAGAAAAGCTCTGAGGAGAGAATCACAAGGACTCCCAACAAATAGAAATCTAAAGCTTTGAGGATGTGCATTAAACCTTCAGCAGGACCTTGAGCAGGAAGAAAGTCTTCAGCACAGGGCGAGAGCAAACAGAAGAGACCTACAGCAAATGTTAAATAAAAGTAGTACAGCCTTGTAGTAAGTGTCTCAGCTTTGAATCAGAATCAGATGCATTGTGCATGCTGTGATGTTGCACTCCAGTGAGCATAGAAATTTCATCCCAGAGTTTCACTCACAGATGGGGTTTGGGCTGAACGTTGTGGGCTCCGTGAGCCCACAGAACTCTGAGCGTTGCCTTATTGTGCTGTGGCCCTGTGTCACCACTTCTCCAGACGAAAGCAAAACAAAAATAACAAACAAAAAACCCCCACTAATGTATATTTTCCTGTGTCTTCTTTTCTCCACTCAGCTGCTATTCAGGTGCAAATCACTCCGGCACTAGGGGAAATCAGCGTCGGAGAGTCCAAATTTTTCCTCTGCGAAGGTAAGAGATCATGCCTCATTTAGCTCTGTTTGATGCAAATTTCAACTCATCCATAAAATACTGCGAGTAGCACCTGAGGTCATTTAATAAAAGTAGAAAATTTAGAAAAAATAAATAAAAAATGGAGGGACAGTCAGGTAAAGAGTAGGGAACAGTGTAAACCATAATCAGGCCACGAATTGACAGGAAGTGTCAATGAAGTTGGTTTAATCTCTACAACACACCCAACAGCTCAGAAATGAAATGGCAAAAAGGGATCGAATCAGAGATCACAGATTAACACGATTTGCAAAATCATACAAAGCAAATCTTTATACACTGAGATAAAAGAATGCAAGTCCAGCTTTAACACATTTTGATAGTTTATCCAAGTTAATTTATTACATTTATTAAATTCCTAAGGTAAATAAAGTAAGTTTGATAAACTTCATTCAGTTACTTATAACCAATAGTACAGACTTTTTAAAGCTGGAGCTGCATTGTTTTTCTGGAGTGTCCCAGACAGGTCCTCATCTTGTGGGTCAGTCAGTGAGCTGGTCCACCACGTTCCTTGACCTCTTTAGATGTCTCAAGTCACTATGGGACAGTTTCAAATGTTCTTTAACATCCACAGTTGAAACGATGCCGAGTTATTCAGAACGTGTTCCACTTTCAGCCCTAGAGCTGCATCTTATCCCATGTTGTCGTATTATGTGTGCATTAATATGTCAAATTACATTAATATGTCAACTGTTTTTGTATTTGTGCAAAAAGCTTACAAAAGCAGAGCATATGGTAAATACTTGAAGAAAAATGCAGCTTGGGAAGCTGAAGTTTCTCGGCGCTACTTGATATGCTGCTGGCTGGTCAGTCCAGGATCAGCGTTCATTGTCCTTGGCTCTGATTGGCTGTGTCCCCAGGAGTGAGGATGTGGACGACTGTAGCTTCTGCAATGGTGCTAAGATGGTTCCCACTCTCTTTATTAATGCATTTTAAGGTATTTTTGGTGTTTGAATGATTACAATAGGCTTTTGTAAGTGGTTTTTGAGGGCATCTCAAGAATTTGAGCATTTCATCTATTCACAAACCCACCAACACCATTGGTCTGCTGCATGCAGCAGGACTGCGTCTGCATTTGGAGCTCTGTTCAAACGTATCCCTTATATTCTACAAATTGGCAAATAGCAGGTTGACATTTCTTTCCTGTTCAAATTTGCCCATGAACACTTGTTAATCATTGATTTTTTTGTTTTTTTTTGTTACCACAGCGACCAATAATCACCAAAATTAAAATGACCAACACCTAATAGTACAGGACAAACTCTTTCCAGTAAATGATCCCCTGACTCGTAAAGCAACAGCCGCACAGTTGTTAGCCTGCAGCAACAAGATGTCTGTGTTTTTCTGCAGATTCTCCCCAGGAGAGCGGGGGAGCTCTCTGGGTACTCTGCTAAAAACTTGATTAATCTGGCTCTGATTTACCCTTAGGAGAGAGTTTGTGTGCGCATGGTATCAGCTGTTGTAGACAATAAAAGGATGCATTCAAGATCCAGCTGTCTTGATTATGATATGATCGCATCAGCTCTAGAAAATAAATAATATTTTATAACTTTAAGCTATTGTAGATCATCAAGGTCTCAAACAAGCAGCTGGATTTAATACTGAAATAAGAAAATGTAATTTACAGTTGGATGGTAAAATATGTAAAATAAATAAATAAATAATTTTTAAAAAAGCAGCTTCATATGAAACGCTATTATTGACCTGCTACATGACAACATTTTCTGTAACAAATTGAGTCATAGAAGGAAAGTTTTTGTTGATGCTCTAAACTATAAGGTCTTTTATGCTCTGTGAAGATAAATGGCTTTAGTTTGACTTTGAATTGTCCCTTGTTAAACAATAAGCCCTCCTTAGAGCTCTGTGTTCTTTATGAGAGAAGACAACATTAGCAGTTTGTGTTTGCGTTCTGCTTCATGAAAAATGAATGAACAGAGAAGAAAACTTGTTAGATTTTTTTCCCCCCGTCAGTAAAAGTTGCCTCCTAGTCAATAGATACAAATTATTTATACCACTCCTTTTTATCCTACTATCCATATTTTTCAGATTTTAAAAAGAAACGTTTTTCAAATTTTTTTTTTTTTAAAGAGGTATTTAGAGAAATAAATTAGGTTTATTTTATTTCCCATTTTCAATTGTGCTTAATTTTTTTTGTCCTGTGGGTTTTATTGATCACTTTCTCACGTGGCACTCCGGCAGCATCAACAAAATCCCATCTTATCCCACATCTTTGGTGATTTCCATCAGAATAAAACTTCATTGATCTGCCATGAATACTTTCCATCATTTCCTTCTGTGTTCCTGGTTTCCATTAGTGACCCTGTGTTGTGAACCTCTCTGATTCGCAGTGGTTGGGGACGCTAAAGACATCGACTGGTTCTCCCCCAGCGGCGAGAAGATCCTCCTGTCTCGGCCGAACATCTCTGTGAGCCGCAGCGACGAGTCCACGTCTATCCTCACCATCTACCACGCCAACGTGGACAACGCCGGCATCTACAAATGTCTGGCCAAAAACGCAGACAAGGAGGCCCAAGCCACAGTTCAAGTGAAGATCTTCCGTAAGTCCCGTCAGATTTTAATCCGTTTTTCCAACCATCAAAGTTTGTTTTTTTTTGCTTCAAATTTCCAATCAACATCACATCCTGAACTCTGAGCCACCGACACGCCACAAGAGCTCTTCAAAGGACAGACAGACATCACAAGAGGTTATCCAAGCCATGCTTTAGCATTTCTTTGCAATTCAATTCAATTTGCAGTAAGAAAGACATATATAAATGCACAAATCATATCAAGTTGCAAGGCAAATGAACACTTAATGAGCTGTAAGAGCTCTCTGGCAGGCATGTAGGAAATAAGTAGTATTATATTTATTGTAACAGGTGATTTTCATCAAACGGAGCTCAGAGAGGTTTGAAGCCTACAGACTGGCATCCTTACAGGGGGAGACAAATGTTCCTGATTGCTACAAATGACTCATCCCTCTGTGTGTTGGTCTCTAGGTACAATGTTTTAGTTTGACCTTCACCCAACTTAAATAGCCGCTATCCAGCTTCAGACAGCTGGCAGAGGTAGTTTTAGAAGAGCAGTCAGTATCTTACCTGTTCTCACATTTTGTCACAGTACAGCCACAAACTTCAGCAATTTTATTTTAAAATTTTTTAAATGTTATGTAATAGACCAAAACAAGGATAAATCTGAAGCAGAAGGAAGAACGCACGAAAATCTGAAACATGTGACAATCATTTATACGGCAGTATATATATATATATATATATATATATATATATGAACTTGTAAGTTTAAGTTTAATTGCAATTTTTTTAATTTTACTGATTTTGGTTGCTTTAAGTAAAAAAGCAACAAACTAAATGGATTTCTAATACTTCTCAACAGAAAAGATCACCTTCCAGAGCGCGCCGAGTCCGCAAGAGTTCAACGAGGGCGACAACGCCGACATCGTCTGCGACGTGGTCAGCTCGCCGCCGCCCACCATCATTTGGAAGCACAAGGGCTCCAAACTCCAATCCGCCAAAGATGGTGAGTCGCTTCAAACAGAACTGCTTCAGCGCTAGAGCTGCTTTCTCACCTCCAGCGCACCATTCTGCCCAATCCTCTTGACTCCCTGAGCAGTCACCTCGCCTTCATGCCATCACTGCCTGCCAGTTCATGCTTTCCAATCAATTTTCCACTCTCCACTGAGTCTCCCTCTCCCCTCGCCTGTTATCTATGAAAAAAGTAAAGAATTTTCTGCAGGAGGTGATTTTATACCTCTTAGAAGACACATAGAAATAGTTTTTTTTTTTTTTTTGCTTTAGCCTAGCAGGAGGAAGTTATTGTCAGATGAAGCAAGAGACGTTTAATTCACCCAAACAGGTGAACTTAACAAAAGTAAAGGAAGCAGAAAGATAAAATGCAAAGGCTGTAATTTCATTTGAACCACTTCCAACAAAAGAAACTGCCCGGTGATGTTTTTCAGGTTAGCTAATAGCTGGCTTACCAAAAGGTTTTTTGTATTTTTCCAGGAGAGCAGCGCCCATATGTTTGAGAGTTAATAATTGGGTGAAGCTCTTCCCTCGCAGCAGGATTACTGAGTTTGTTGCCTGATGTCTGTGTTTTCACTAGTTCACTCGATTGAAAAATCTTTCTCGTTAGCATATCACGTTCTCCCCGCCTTTAGGCTTGAAAGGGGGTTCTGGAAAGTTTGTCACCTGCTCTTTTACTGTGAAAGGAAGCCATAATTAGCTTTGATTTGCAGCAGTTACCATTGATTTTGATATTCAGCAAAAAAAAATAAAAAAATAAGCAGAGAAAACCTGACAAAAGAAAAACACAAGGAGCAATCCATGAAAACTTTAGAAATGATTCTGTAATAATCGCCTTTTTTCTTTACCGTTGATCCCTGGGTTTGAAACAATTGTAGCTTAGAAGCTGTGACGCATGAAGCAATCTCGGGCTTTAAAATAGCTCCATGGAAATGGCTGAACAAATTAAACAAAGCTCAGGAGCAGAGCATTTCAAATAAATATAAAATGATACGTTGTTTTAACATTTAGTTTTGTGGGAATAAGAGGAGAAGATCAACTTTGTTTTGGGTATACAGTTGTGTTAAAAATAAACGCAGTATGTTAAAAAAAAAATAAAAAAAATCCCGACCTCTCTTCACAGCAGCGCACATCTTATCTACATTTTATTTCCATACAGGAAAGTGCATTGGGAATACTCCGCATTTTATTCCAAATCTAAACATGGAGAATGTGTTTTATCAAATCACTCTACAGAAAATGAGGAAAAATGAATTGTATGCTGTTGAAATAAACTCCAGTGTCAGGGGCTTCCTGTGCAAACCCAAACATTTACAGCATAAACTGAAAAAGGCTAAAAAAAAAAAAGAAAAATAAAAAAAAAAGTAGCTTTCCCGTGAATAGAATACTGTTTATTGTCCCACTGTGGGGAAACTCAGGAGCACCAGCAGCAAAGTGACAGGCCATCAAAGCATGATATGAATATAAAGTCTATAAAAAAACTTAATAATAAAAAAAGCATACTGTATATTAAAGGCAAGATTTCAACATAAGTAGCAGTTAGCTATTAGAAGTATTGTATATTTTTACATCAAGAAAATCAGTCGATTTACAATAAGTAACAATAAGAACTATGCAACAGCAGAAATGTGGCAATGCCAGCAGAAATATTATTTAATATGAGTAAAATTGTGCAAATAAAAATGCTAATGTATGTCAACACTTATTGAGTTTGTTGGGAGCAGTGGTGACTTCAGAGTCTGAGAACTGCTGGGAGGAAGGATCTACCATAACGCGCCTCTGTGCATCGAGGATGCAGCAGTTTGTCACTCTTCAGTTCAGCAACAGCTTCATGCACGGTGTGGGAGACATTGTCCAACAGACATGCTACCTTATAATGAGTTCTTCTGTCTCCCACCACCTGCACCTGACTTAATATTAGTGATATAATCCATGATTCTGAATTGGTGACTCATTTTGAGGATATTTCTTCATTCACAAATTTGCAACTGTCCTCTATCAAGCCTATAAAGGCAGTTAACATGTGGCCATTATGTAACATGTATTTGTGTCCAATATGGAGGCATTTTTAGCCAATTTCTAGCACATGTGGGGTCTATATGCAAACTTTGGCTGAGTTTCTGTTATTGTGGCAACTTCCTGCAGTTTATTTTGAGTTTATTTTGCCAAACATGAGTTTATTTTGGCTTTACAAACCTTTGTCCAACTCTGCCTTGGTGAATAATGTCAGTGTTGTGTGCACTGAGAAAGAAAAGGCGCTTTGTTTTGCACTCAAACTGGGTCTGGTTTAACCTTAACGTTACCCCTCCTCTGGTGACCGCTGGAAAGCCTCAACTTACCACAAAGTAGCGCTTAGCCTGCCTTTATGCTTGGCCTCTTATCAAGGAATGTGTTTTCCACTGATGGAAAAAAAGAAAACACTCCAATTGTGACCAGCACTGAGAAGTGCTCATGTAATTTTCCTCAGTTCAGCAGTCGACCTAACCATATGTTTAAATGTCCACAAAGAGTTGCTTATGCTAAAGTGTCGCTGAGACATAAATTAAGACCCACATCTCTAAACTTGTGAGAAACAAAAATTGCAGTGATTTTTTCCCCCCAATCTGCAGTTAAACATATTGTACATCTAGAGTGTGAAAATTCAATACCTCATTTAAGAGGTTCAAAAATTCCATCACAGTCAAATAAATACTATATTTCTCTGCAAAAGTTACAGTAATAGGACATGAGGAGAACTTGTTAGTCTCCTGAATTATGTAAACACAGAAAATATAGTGAGAGAAAATGTTTAGTATTCCATTCCAGCAGCCCTCCCAGCATATAATCACATTAATCAAACATCACACGTTCCTCGAGTTTAGACAGCATGTTACCTTTTAAGACAAGTAGAGACACTGAAATCTCATTTTAACTTGAACTGAAACCTGCCAAAGGAAACTTCCAATTCTAGATTAGCTTTTTTTTTATTTTTAGGTCCCTTCAAATTCTGAAGTATACATAAATTTCTTAGGAATGTGGTGAAGTTGGTAGCAGTGCTACCACGAATGATGACCTGTACAGAGTGTGCCTCGTCTCTCACCCAATGACCCCTGGAAATATGCACCAGTTTCCCTGTGACCCTGCTAGTGCGACTTGGTGTAGACTGTGATTGGATTGATGGACATACATTTCTTAGAATTTAATTTTGTCAAGCCTATGGCAACAACTCCATGCATAAAGGCGTATAAATGGTAGCTTAAATGGGACATCAGAAGAGAAAGGAAAAGGATGTAAAGAGTAACTAAACCCCAAATCAACTTTTTATTGCAGGTAAACTGTCTGAATTGTTCCCTAAGGGTGCCATCTTTGTTTCTGTAGAGATTGTAACATTTTCGTATGAATTTGTTTGATTCTGCCACATTCAGCCTAAAGCTGCCTCAGTGCTGCCCTCTTTGGGTTGACCAGTGGTTACTGCAGTCATATTTTCCTATTGGTCGATGTCTACTTCACACAGTCCCATGTCACTGAGACACACGCCCCCTGGTGGCAAATCAGGAGTTGGAATTATGAGGGTTTTAAGAACTGATCTATGTTGCCTGGTGGTTTTGTGAAAGAGCAGTTAGTCGGAGTATTTTGTAAACCGCTGATCTACTGCGATATTAATGCACGGCCATCTGTCAGGCTTAGGGAAAATAACTCGAATGAAAAAAAACATAGCCAGTACTTTGGACTAAAATGATTTTTTAGAGAAGAATTAGCAGACAGACTTCAACAGAAGAATGTGGAATTCCATCTCTAAAAGCAAAGTAAATCAAATAACCAAGCAGAAATACAGTCTGATTTGATGGATCTCAACTTCAGTTACCACCTTGAGAATGTAGAATCACAATTTGTGATTAGCAACAAGAAAACATGAATCCATTGCAGCTTGTATTAATAATGCAGGCTGCATGGGGCCACGCTTCATTCCTGTATGACCACATGTTCTACCAGGAACACACACTATGGCACCAAGCTCAAATCAACTCAATCTCAGAAAATTAGCTGGTGTCGGTGCAGAACAAGATCCCAGAGAATTCATCGCACGACTTGTTGAATCTATGGGGAATTTTAGGCACTTCTGAAGGCAAAATAAGTCCTGACACAATACTTTGTATCTATGTATGAAATAGCTGGTGAGCTAAAGTCTAGTCAGCGCAGACTGAAAGTGAGCGAGGCGAGTTGCAGCACGGAGACTTCTTCAGCCCCCCCACGAGCCTCAGCAGTCGAGGGCTGCATTGTATTCGGCTCACCACAGGTGCAGCCAATTTAAAAAAACACAATGAATCCCAGGTAGCAGTGAAGGAATCCTAAAACTAGCTCTGTAAGGCCAGCGGGAATCCAGAGGGGTAGAACTGCTTAGAAAGTTACTCTGGAGGAGAAAGCAGTTCTTGCATCAGCATTTTGAAGTTCATGGTGGCAGAAAAAGATTTGGAAAAGCAAATCGATTCACTTCCTGTCTGTCAACTCCAACTGATATTGCCTAAATACTGGATTTTTAGGTGGATATGAGCTTTATTTAAAATGTCCTGTAGCGCAATCACTAATTTGTTGTATTATATTGATAGTATGATATAGTTATTCTCAGAATATTAACAGCAAAGTACTGCATACAGAAATGAATCTGAATCTGAAGTGATGGACACCTGAGGAATAGAAATAGTTGCTTTATTGTCCCAAGAAAGACATTGAGCTCATGGCTTCCCTTCATATAACTTAATTATGCTCAAGTATATCCAACCTCTGAAACAATAAATGCATATCTGACTTAAAATGTTGTCATTATAAATGAAACATAACAATTCTTCTAGTTTAGAGCTATTCACCATGAAATACGTATTTGAGCTTAGTACATTTTGAGTTAAAGGCACATTCATAATTAGCATACAGTACCTTTGTAGCATTCACTTTAAAAGTTCCCTCTCACTTTTTCATTTTGTTTACTCACAGGTACGGTGACCCCCTGTGTAGTGGCAGTTCAGTTTTCTCAGACTGTTCTGTGGAATGTAACTCAAAAGTTTTGGTAAATAATCCAAATATTCATGGATCTTAACCCCCATGGACACTTCAGGTCTACTGTATAGACTTTACACTGCAGTGAAACATAATGCAGGACCAAGCTCAACAGACTGGACTGTAAAGCTGCAGTAAAACAATGCCAAATAAGTACAGAATGTACATGTTCTACATACTTATGTGTGTATGTGTTTGCAGACACTGCACCAATTCCTCCATCAATCTCTGCAGCTCTTATCCAAAACATTAGTCAAATTAGAGGCCATCTTTATCAAAACATTTAGTTTAATAAACTACTTTGATGTATTTTTTATACTGTTTTTTTTTTTTTTTTTGCCTTTTGTGACAAACATACTCATTAGAATTACACCTGGCATTACGGTTTGAGTATCTGAAAGTGAAATAGCCAAAGAGAAGCATCGAATGTTTTTTTTATAAATGATATTTATCTCATATGCATACACATGAAGAAAACATATAATATGACCCTTTTTTGTTTCTGTCAGGCCTGAGTGGAGTTGAGTATTTCTGAGATGTTAGTGCTTGATTCTGCATTTGTCTTTTCTTTCCTTTTAGTGCGCTACAAGATCATGGATAATGGCCACCTGCTGATACGTGGCATCAAGAAGGTCGATGAAGGAATGTATAATTGTGAGGCTCGTGTTATGGCCAGGGGAGAAATTGACTTCCGGATGATAAAGGTCATCGTTAATGGTAAGCACTCCATCTGCATCTACTTTAGCGCTCAGCATGAGCGGTTTCCCAACAAGTCGCTAGTTTGCTCATAATGGAGGGATGTGATTAGGAAGACTGTCTGTCAGAGGAAATTTGCTCTTTTAAAGCTTAAGATGTGGCTCGTAATATTCTGCATCTGTCCACCTGTCCTGCTCTGGCACTGGGTCTGCTTACGGTTTGAGAAAAGCCCATGAATGTGTTCAGCCTCACCCTGAGTCTGTGGGAATGCTGCTCTTGATTTTTATTTTCATCGCTCTGTGGTTTTTGATAATTAGATGGTGG
Organism: Alfaro cultratus; assembly: GCA_903066825.1. NCBI lineage: Eukaryota > Metazoa > Chordata > Actinopteri > Cyprinodontiformes > Poeciliidae > Alfaro > Alfaro cultratus. Next base: position 59,764 of record CAEFZX010023102.1, on the reverse strand, counting down.
GTCCACTTCAGCTTTTAGTCCAAATCACCTCAGGCAGAGGATTTTTATCACAAATATTAATCAAAAACTTAGGAGTGATTATTAACATTACCTGCTAGCTGATCTGTAACTTGCGTTCCTCTAACTTTTTGTCTTCTTTCTGTTTCAGTTCTTCCCACAATCCGTGCCAGGAAGTCTGAAGTCAACGCCACAGCAGATGTTGGTGAATCTGCCCTGTTGGCCTGTGATGCAGACGGCTTCCCTGAGCCCACCGTTACCTGGGCGCAGTATGCCATTTTCCCTTTCTTATGAATGAAATCACTGCCAATAAGCATTGGCTTTAGGTCACATCAGACTACATAAATATACTGTGGGGAAACATGCTTTTCAAGGTTTAAGTTACGGGGGGGGGGGAATGTGTGTTTTTAAGGTCACATTCCTGAGCTTCTCTGCTTTAATAAAACAGTTGTAGATTATTTTGAAGGAGTCAAACAAAAGGCCGTCACCGAAGATGATGTGCTGTTTCCGATCTTTTCAATGAGAAGTTTAGTGGAAGGAAAAAGAATATTTAAAAACACAGATCTCTACATAAAATGGCTCTATCAAAAATTTGGGTTTCACATTTTTAAACTTTTCATTGTTTTATTTATTTCACTGCACCTGTATAAAAGAACAAGAAGGTACTGTTAATGTTCTTCTTCAGTCATTTGCTGTGTGCTCGATTTACTCGATTCTCAAATTACTTTCACAAACTTGTGTTTTGTTTTTTTTTCATTTTTACAGTAATTAGTTTTAAATAAAATAATTTAGCTCACTACTTTTGTTATTTGATTTTTGTGAGATAGGTGAAAGGAATAACACAACTTCATCCACACATTCTGTATTAACATGGTCATAATCCCTACTAAATGTTCTAAAACAGATTAACAGAGATAGTTTAGTTTCAAGACTTTTGGAAAATAGATATTAGAAATAAAGATTAATCCAAGCCACCGTGGTCCAGTTTTCTGTGTCTCAGTAAGAACTGTCTTTTGTAAGCTGCTAAAGATGTTTGAGTAAAAGTCCTGCGAAGTGAACCTGCTGCCTTTTTCTTTCTTTTCCCACCTCTACAGTAACAACATCGTCCTTGAAACGGGCGACAAATACAGCTTGAACGAGGATGGTTCTGAATTGGTAATAAAGGAAGTCAAAAAGGTGGATGAAGGAGATTACACTTGCATCGCCAAGAACAAGGCAGGAGAGAAAACCGAGGAAGTCAGCCTGAACGTGTTCGGTAAGAGAATATCTCCATTCCCGTATGTTTTTTTTTTTTTCTCTCTCTCTCTCTGTCATTCTGGCCTTCCCTCTCACACTCATTGACATTTACTGCACACTCCTTTCACAGCTTTTCCATTAGCTGGATGTAGCCGTACACAACATGAAGCGCTCAGCATGCCCTGTTGAAAAGTGATTAAAACACCCTTCAGGTCATTTTAAACATGTATCAGTGTAGACTTTTACCCTAGAAGGTAACTAACACTGATTAAAAAAATCTCTCTGAAGCCTTTAGGCCACCTAATGCTAAACTAAGCTACCAAATAGATATTTGTTTTAAATAGGATAATCAAATATTAACTGAATTTTTAAATACACCAATGCACTAAATTAAAGAGCTATTTCTCTGTTTATGAGACATCTGGGTGTCACCTAATCGCATGTAGTTTCAAATCTAAAGGAATTTGATCTGTAAAAACCAAACTGGGTTATTTGTACAGTAAATATAAATTGTTGAAACATATTTTGAAGGCACTGGTAGAGGGTTATCCTTGGACTGAAATATTCTGCATTGATTCAAGAAATCTTTAGACTTCGATTTGTGAAATAAGGGTAATTTTATTTTATTTGACATATACTATACATGTATGACAGAGCAGAGCAGTGTAACATGCAGCAGTTGGGTGAGATGGAGGAGGATGCTGAGGCAGAATATCAGCAAAACAAAATATTCTACTGATTTAAAAACTCATTTTCTCTTTGCTTTTTCTCTTACAACTAATTTCTGCCACTTTTAACAAATGTGTTCTAAAAAATTGCATTGCCAAATAAAAAAATTTACATGTAAACATAACATTTTCAAAACCTAATAAAGTTTCTTTGGATCATTTATCAGAATTTTTTTTCATCATAATTCTGCAAGCTCTGCTATGATTAAATCCGTAATTTAGTTACTCATAATTTATATTTGTTTATTTTTATGGATTTCTTATATTAATCTAACAATTTTGAATTGTGTTTAGTTAATTTAACAAATTCTTTTTTGTATTTTTTATAAAACAAATTTGTTTTCTTATGTTTTTATTTACCTATATTTTCCAAACTTTTCTTCCCAAACATTTATAAACTTCAACCTAATTAGCTTACACAAGGCTTGTTGCATAAAATCAATCATTTGTAGTTATTAGAGGAATTCAGTTTCGAAGAGGATGGAAAAGCTCTTAAATGAATAAATGAATAAAGACTATACATTGGTTTATACTTGGTTTGTTTGTCTTTATTTTAGCATTTTAAGTAACTTGAATTTCATAAACAATGAAGTGGAAACCAGCAGTAGAAATCTGTTCAGTGTTCAAACATTTGTTTCATCACGTCTGGCTTCCCTCTAATGTCGAATCATCGGACCTGTAGCTTCCAGAGGAGACGTCTGTGTCACTGAGAGGCCCATGGCTTTGATAAGATCACATCTGATACTTTTGATCTTAGAATGAGTCGATTCAAAACTATATTGCTTCTGGACTTGTTTTGCTGCTGCAAGTATTTCCCCCCCAAAGAAGGGGCAAATTTAGTTTGGAGAGACGCTAAAACTCTGTCAAGGGAGAGTGTTTCCACAGTGTGAAATCTGAAGAGTAGGATGCAACAAACATGCCCCCCGCTGTGTCCTGAGCGGAAAAGCACTAATACGTTCTGTTCTGTTTCCAGTGCTGCCGAACATTACCTACTTCAACAACGAGACTGCCTCTGAGTTTGATAAGGAGGTCACCCTGACCTGCGAGGCCTCGGGTGACCCCACACCCACCATCTCCTGGAGATTTGGAAACAGAGTTTTCACTGAAGGAGAGCAGGTACAGCTTGTTATGTTTCACTTTTCACTTGGTATGGGGAAACAGTCCTGCCACTAACAATTCTGTAAATGTTTCTCATTATGCACAGAGATTAGAGCATCGTGTTGAAATTTCCTAAAGAATACTCCTTTATTTGACCCTATTGCAGAGGGTATAAAATGCTTCCATGCCTTTGTTGAAATAGCAAATGATTATGAATGATTCGGACATTTTGCCTTGCCATTTTTATGTACCATTTACCTGAAAAACAAATATGTTTCAGGGAAAATGTTAAAAATAGAAAAGCTGTAACAACCTGTTTGCATCAATATGCACAGCCTTAAACTGGCAATTGAGTTTCAGAATTAAAGGTCAGCTTAATACACAGTTTGCAGAGAGAACTCAGATTTCTAACTTTTATTTATTCTCCTGAATGATCTTTGGAAAGAACTGACTGTAATATAGAAAGTTATTTAAATCAATAAATGAAGTGAATAAAGTAGAGAAGCAACTGATAACCCAAAGACAAACGGATGCTTGAATTGCATAGCACGTAAATGTAACTTTAATAAAAGTACATTTTATACATATTTGCTGAAACTGATACGATGTCGTGATGAGATAAAATGAGACGGACACACGATGCTCACAACTCATCATTCCAGGAAAACCATTTATCTGCTGTCATCGATGACCATGCTAACTTGCCTTAGCATTCACTGCAGGCTCTGCTGTGGGGAAGGGTCTTAGAGCGCATACGTGAGAGTGATTGACAGCACTATGACCCTCCTCCCTGCTCTGATTGGTTGTTAGTAAAAAAGCTTGATTTCCAGCACATTTACAGATTATGTCTCATACTATGCTATCACATGTTTTTTTTTTTATTTATTATTCTACAAATATGTAAAAAAGAAAAAAAAAGCATGCATTTTATAAAAATGAGCTACTACAACTTAAAAAAAAAAAATTCTTAGTGGATATGTCCAACCAGGATGTTCATTTGATCATTGATGATCTTTTTTTTTTTTCCTTTTTTCTTTCTCAAACTGTTTTGATTCCGTTTGAAATGTTCAGGATATAAAATATGGGATGGATTTCTAAAATGGTTTATCATGCGCTAACTCATGTGCGTCACAAACGCCTGACAACAGGAGTGTCTTAATGCCAGTGTTTAGCAACTTTAAAGATACACTAAAGAAACTGAGAGAAAGAAATATGTCATTTATCACAGCGGGAATCCATTACAATTACGCTATTTTGCTGTTCTTGGGCATAATCACTGAATGCCTGGTGAAAGCAAGATATGGCTCAGTTTCAACAGATATCACAATCATTTAGTCACCACTCTCCTTTCAGTCTTTATTCTGTCTTGAAAATGACTTCAGTAAACTATATCTCCACCGTTTCCCATCCAGCAGGACAATCATCTCAAATTGTCTCGCTTCACTTCGTACACCAACCTGCAATCATTTCATCAGCTGAATTTGCTCATTGTAAACGGCGGAGTCTAACAGCTCTCTAAACTCGTTACGGTCTTCTCTGGAATGGTTTTAATTTTTAATAGATTTCATAGTGAATGCCAGAGGCGAGTGTGCAGTTTGCTATAAAACCAATTTCCAGGCAGTTCTGTGCTGTGATACCTCCCAGTGTTAACACTCCATCTATCCCTGTTCTATAGAGGTTATTAGCTCCTACAGAGGGTGTTTTTGTAGAAATGCTTTGAGAAGACCCTACAGGAAAATTATGTGTGAATACGCTAAAAAGTTGAAAATTAATTTTGTTGACATTACTCCTAATTATTGATTTTATTCAGGTTATTTTTTCATGCCTGTGCTCATCTGCCAAGTGCTGTAATGACCCACTTTAGAAATGAGTGGGCTCATTCTTTTGGAGATGATGATCATCAGGGAAACTAGATTACGGTTGTGGTTTTGCTTTATTACTATTTTTAAACGTGCATTTGCTTAAGAGCAACAATCCTGCAACTTTTCGATGCGTCTCTGCTCCAAATCAGCTGAACCAAATGATTAGATTAGCTCTAAACCAGTCTGGTTTCAAGTCTAACAAAGGCCAGTAATGAACCATCTAAGAACAGCTGCAGTTCAAATATGACATGGTGCACTTCATTCCAAAATGCAATTAAAAAAAACATTTTAAGGGAAGTGCTCAAACTCGCATAACAAGACTACTTTGTATCAAATTAGAAAGAATCAAAGGCATTTCAAATCCAATTAAAATAAAAAAAACATCAATTTAAACCAATTTATAAAACAATGCCGCAAAATGCCAGTTGACAAATACTTATCTGCCTTAGAAATCCCAGCTGATTTTATCAATGGTTCTGACTTTGTAGTTTGCATGCTGACCATGCATGTGGTGACAGTGGAGAGAAATCTCCCCTTTAATGGGGAGAAACATCCAGCAGAACCAGGTTCAATATGATTAGCCTTTGAGTTCAGAGGACTGGAATGAGCTACAAGATAAACACAATACAAAGAAGGACTTAACTAAGAGAACTTTCTACAGAAAAACAAACAAAAAAAGAAAGTACACAAAGATCACAACAACATCACAGTTAATGGCTCTGTTCTTGAAAAAGAAGAGACCCTGGGATATTTTCTATGATAAAGAAAAACGGAGTATTTCAGCAAAGGCTTCTTCCCAGCAGTTGTTTCAGTTGTAAATGTGCTTAGATTAACACATTCAGTTTTGTGTACTGTTGCACTGGTACAGTTCAGGAAGAGTTCTAATAAAAATAAAAAGGATGTTTTTTTTTTTTTGGAGGCTCTGCTGGTAAAACTAATTTCTGTTTCTCCAAACTGAAGTCAGCCAGAGAGGAAGGTGAGATTTGTAACCTTTTTTATCAAACTGTCTCTCCAAAGAATTGAAACTGTCCCTTTAAAAGGTGAGAACTGTAGGTATTATTGCGCTGCATTTTGTTCGGTACACTGATCACTGCGCTCTGGCATCAGAGTCTCATCCAAGTGTTGTTCCTTATTAAAGTTTGATAGTGTTAAAAAATATCCGTCACAACAATCTGTCCTGACAACATGTGCAGCGGTAAACAGTAAGATGTATAATCACCCTGCTGCAGACTTAAAAACAAACATCGGTTTGTGTTCCGGCTTATGTAAAACAAAATGGCTGATATAAGATCATACAAGCAATAAACATGAAGTGCCTGCCGTTTCTCTTGCATCAACAGTTCAGACTGACCAGGTTGACTGCTGGTAGTTGGCCACTAAATAAAAAGAAAACACAATTTGGCACAAAATAACCTTGAAACTCTTCGTCTTTGAGGCCATTCCGTTGAAGCGTTTTTATCCTGCATCATGAGATGGGATTATTATAGAAATGATGCTTCACATGACGGAGGCATGAAACGGCAGCTGTGTTATTCTTGGAGCAGCGCACAGTCAGTGCACTGAACACCTGTCCCGTGGCGTCCCAGAGGATGTGTAGATATTTAGGCCACAGTGGCCTACTTTGCTTTTCATGCTTTGTCCTCTGCTCTCCTGTGATGGATGATGGGCTAAAGCTGCGGCAGGAATCAAATTTTAATATCGAATTCAGATCTGAGAAATTAACCCAACAATCATTGGTCTTGGTTAAGACAATGTGCTTTACTGTAGAAAGAAGGTGTTAGAACATTAAACAAGGAGAGAATCATAAAATGTAGACATAATATGCAAATAATGTAAAGCAAATAAAAAAACATGATACAAGTAAATTATTGCAAATAAAATCTTAACTCTACAAAGATGTCTACACAGCTAGATGAACTAGAACTCAGGCTGTAGATATCTGGTTTCTTGTAAACGCTATGTTTTTTAGCCTCATTGGGTCTGGTTAAGGCTATGATCTGACCAATGCGATCACAAATGTTTTTGAGACAATCACCCAGTGACTGTGGCCATATAGTGACTCAAAACCTGTAGTCGAGTGTCACCAGCACAAGTATTCTCAGAGACGTTGTACTCCATAGTCTGAAAGAAGAAACAAACATATGGAAGTTGAATAAAAGTGGTCAGAGAACGAAACCTTGAGGAAGTCCTTATGTAATCTGTGTTCACTCGGATTTCTAACTACTAAATGTCTAAAGCAGCTTCATTTGACCATGAAGGATTGGAACCAGTTTAGCACAATACCAGACAACCCCATCTGCTTCTTGACCAATGCAGTCTCAGGTAAGAAACCTGATTAGAAAGCACCAAAGAGATATTTTTCTGTATAAAATGCACACATTTGTTTAAAAATCTGCCTTTTCTAAAGGTCTTTCGGAAAATTTAAGGTTGCATACGAATCTGTAATCATTTACAACTGTGGTTTGATCCGCATGTGAAAAGATGTACAACCTGCTGGTACTGATATATCGGACAATTCTTCATGAAAGTTTTAGTAGGCATAAACGTTGATCAGAAACTTTTCTCCAGATACGAATCTCTAGCCGCCATCATTGGTATAGAATATTTCAGACATTTAGTGTCTTTGACAGAGCTTGCACATCCCCAGTTTTCTCTTATTAACCGTGCAATTTATCACTGCCAGAAAGTGGAAGCAGTCACGGCTGCATTGCAAGTTTCTGAATCTTATCTTCCAGCTGCACGACAGTCCTCGCCTTGCCCATCGCTGCTCACAGTTGTCAACAAATGTCCCCCATTCACAGCCTGTCACAACCCCCCTTTATTCCTATTTATCACTGTCACAAATGTTTCGATTTTATGTTGCCGCACTCTGAAATTTCCTCTAATCATTTGGTGACGGTTCTGTAATTTCCACTGGATTGTGATTCATTATTAGGCTTCTGTTTGTGACGCTCTGTCATCTGTTTTCACATCCATCAGACTTGAAGAGGACAGTTTCATTCATAATGATGTCCAACAGAAGTACAGTAATTTAACATAACAGCCCCTACTTGTTTTTTTTTTAATCAGCCATATTTTTTTTAAGAAAAGCACGCTCTGACATCACTGCGCAACTTCAAATTTAGGATTTCCATTGTCAGGTTATATTTCCTGGCCCACCTTGGAAGCAGAGAGCGCTGCTATTAAAGGAAACGCTGATTAGGAAGAAAACACGTCTAAGTGCCTGCAGCGGCTCACCTGTAATTAGTTTCATTGCCTTTTTTTCACAGTGTGGCCAATTCCTTTTTATGGTACATTAATTAATAAGCAGCTAAGAAGGTCTCATTCAGCATAACAGAACTAAGCTCCACTCTGGCGTTCTAACTGGAGCTGTTTGGTCTCCGTTTCCTGCTCTCATTCCCTGATTGCACCTGAGGATCCATTCAGATGAAAAATAAATCTTTACCTCTGATTAATGTTCAATAAAATGTTCAATAAAATTAGATTAACTTCAGGTTGGCGGGCAAGTTGTTTGATCTCGTTTTAGGTGTTTATTCAGTGTTGTTCTTCAGAACATTCTGGATTTTGTGTAAACACTCATTTCTTAAGCTTGGTTAAACTTTTATTTACAAAGAAGTTCTTACCTGTTTCCATAGAGACTCTTTATTTGTGACAACAGGGTGATTTCTGTCTGTGTTCGAACTACAACCCTCAGCAAAAAATTGTGACTTTATAACAGTTTTATGTTGCTTGACATAAAAAAAAAATAAAAATAAAGTTCAGTTTTTTCTGTTACTGCTTTATTTGCTTTCAGGTATAGATGCTAGGTCATAGTGTTTTTAGAAAATTAAGTTCACCTTTAGAGCAATGAAAACTGCTCTAAAGGAACAGTTAACATTTCTCAAAAGCCTTGTGTACAAAGGCTTTTGTGTACAAGCACAGTTCTTCATACTTCATCCGAAGTGTTGAAATCGGCTCTCATTGACGAAGTCACAAAGCAAAAAGCTGGAGGAGACCTTGAGCTTCTCTCCGCACCCCACAGACTGAGGAACCTGGTGAGGAAGGCAGATTAGCATCTCTGAGGCTCACCGTAGCAGGACAACAGCAAAGAATCACAGAGTCTGCTTGACAACCAAGTTTCTGAAGGCTTCTGTGTACCGGGGTTGCTCTGTTTCTCTGTGAATGATCAGTTTTATGCACAGGAATGAAAATAAGACAATCTCTATTGAAAATCGTCTTTTGAGTCTAGCTTAAATAATTCTGCTTTACAGTCAAGACCTGTTGCACAATTTTCTAACTCATGAAGCAATTCAACAGATTTTTGATACTATTTTTAATATATTCTAATAGCCTATGAGATGACTTGTGTACTTTGATGTTTTTGATGTCAGAAAGCAATTTTCATGGAATTTCAGCGTCCTGCACATGAGACGTGCATTTCGGTGCAGAATATTTCGTTCTGAAATATTCAGAATGAGTGAAATTCATTCTGCCGTCTGTGTGGATCCTGTCTGAAAGCTCATTCACTCCACTGTTTCTGCCTTTGCTTCCTCTGTCTTTGTTCTTCCCAGGCATCCTGGACACGACCAGACAAATATGAGGTATTGCCAAAAACTTCATAGCCCAAAGTCAACTAATAATACCCTGAACTTACACCCTAGACTCCCCCCTGTTACCATTTCCATTGCAGAGCAGAGGTGTTGCAATTTAGCCTGCATTTAATATGCTTTAGATTTTAGCTGTACACTTAATGTGTAGGTCATTAGGCACGTAGTGCAGTTCATTTAATCCAATTAGTTCCAGTACACATTTAGACTTACCCTATTTAGTTGTCGCTGTTTGTTGTCGGCAGATTTGATCTCGCGATGGAGGTGCGATCTGAAAGCAATCTGAGCTATTTTCTCCTGGCCGTTCCGTTATTTCCTGCTGCAGGGTCTGCTTAGTTCTCGGCCTTTAAAATCATTTTTGGGAAATGAAAATAAAGACTCCTGCTTTTTGTTGTAGACCGATCAGGGAGCCGGCAGCATGGTGCTGAATAAACCACGGTCTGCTCTGCTGTGAGCAAGCCATGAGTTGAACTCACATAAATCCTAACGCTGCACCTCCTGTTAGGGGCCAGGGGCCGGCATGTTTGGCTATAACTACACATTTGGATGACTTTTTCAGTCATTTGGAGCCTGACTGTGAGACAGATTGTCCAGATGACAAAAATATCTCACCTTTCCCAAGAGGTGTTTATGTAATTTAAATTTTTCCTTCTCCAGTTTTTCAGATGCATATGTTAGAAGAATTAGTAAAATTTTGTTAGTAACAAAATTTGTGCTTGTTTTTTCTGACTGAAAGCATTAAAAGTGGATTAAATCAGGACTGAAGCTGGATATTAAGGATCCTAAAAAAATCTGAGGCTTTGGTAGAAAGACGTTCATCCTCTCCACAAAGCAAAGGAAAAGATCTAAATAAGAGATGCACACTAACAACCTCACTCATCCGACAAAAATGCATGTGTACCTCTGTTAAACTAGCATATCATTGAAAAGTGAATTTATCTCAGTAATTCAGTTCAAGAAGTGGAACTTGTGTTTATCTGAAAAGTGAAATACTACTTTACTACTCTTAATGAAAACCCAACATCAGCTTTCTCACAAAGTTGCAGTATTACATCAGTCCAATAATAATAATAATAATAATAAAGAAGCTAACTCAGTGTTTGGTTTGGGCTCCTTCCTCATCAATGAGGGCATCAGTGCGGCGTGGCCTGGAGGAGGTCAGCCTCTGGTTCTGCTGAGGTGTTCAGGAAGCCCCGGTTGCTTTCGCTGGACCTTCAGGTCGTCTACATGGTTGATTCTCATGTCTCATGTTTGGACAGTATTCGGACACTACTGCATAGATTTTAAAGTCAGACCAGATTGCTGGTGTTACCATAGTGATTAATTAAACTGCTTTGTGTAGAATGAATCTATGTTGAATAAATTCCAGTTTTTTAAACTGAATTGCTGTAAATAAACGGTTTTCTAATTATATTTACCGCCTGCTGGGTGCATCTGTGTTACTAAGACATAACTCTTCCTGTACTAAGTGTCACCACATGCTGAATCCTAACATCTCTTTATAGAAAAACATACAATTAGCTTTTGACCTGTTTTAATTAATTTCTGAACCCGCAGGGCTGTAGATAACCACCAGGATGCTTAAATAATAGAAAATTATGTTTCTGTTTGACACGAAGGAATCCCAGAGTCTGACCATGACCGAGTCACCATGGTGATTATTTCACCGGAGCAGATTTATGGATCTGTGGGCCAAATGTACATTACATGCAGCATGATTTCATTTTTAGTGGTGTTTTTTTCCCCTCTGTGCCACAACCCTGTGGCCACTCTGGAACATGAGCAAAATATGGAGTTTATGCAGAAATATGTTTTTCCCAGCTAAAAGTATTTTTGTTTCTTGAAAAAGTGTTTTTCATGACTTTTATTTTCTTTGACTTTTATATTCTAGGTAGTTTGACGCTGTCTTCCCATCTAGTTTTGTGTAGTTATTACATCTCTAACATCTTTGGAGGCACAAAGCATCTTAATGATCAGATAAGAATACAACATGTACTGTATTTCTATAAATAAGGTAAATAAGGTTTACCAGATGGGTGAAGTATTTCGTATACACTCTCTCAGAAAAACCGTTAAACACCCAGAGACCATTTGGTAAGAATTTGAATTAATTTGGTGAACACCTGAAGCCAGTGATGAGTGCGTTGAAGAATTGGTTTCCAAGGAGCCGAACCGGTCTTAGTAGACTCAACTGGTGGCACGCTGAGTGCAGATAGTGTTACAGGCAGTTTCTGGAGCATCCGACAGTCAGTTAAGACAGCCATCTTAAAGGTTGGCATGGTAGTACATCAGAATTCAGTTGTTTTGCAACTAGATTGTTACAGTACAATTGGATATTTTTGTACTCACATGTAGAAAACAATGTGTTTGAAAAGTAACAAATAAGAAACAAACATGTTTAGAGTAAAAGGGTCTTAACAGGCACTGAATGGTATTTACAGCCCTTAATGGAGATTAATGACTTCACTTTTTGCGATTGCATGAACCCAGGTGGTTGCATTGTACGGTCAGCTGGACCCTTAATTTCTGGTAATGTTGTCATATGAGTATAAGGGCCATCCTCTGTGTCCAGTGACCTTCACCAATATGGCTGACTTCACCATCTGCCTGTAACACTCTCTCTCTACTCGCATTGCCACAACTTGTGTCAGACGTGCCAACCAAATTCATTAGCTCTGTCCAATACAGTCCAGTCATAAAGTTTGAAAAAAATATAAACTATGCAACAAGTTTATTTTACTTAACAATTGTCCACTGCTTTTTAAAACTCTAATAAAATACACTGCTTGAGAAACTATTACTGAATGGGTATAAAAGATCTGCAGGTTCCCTGTACAGTCATATTAGATCCTAATTACGCAGTTTGGTTAAATCAGATTAATCCTTTAAACTGTTTTAAAGGATGTCTACAGCTGACTGGTAAAACTTTTTCTCTGGCTGAGAGAATGGCAGATGACCGGGTTAAAATATGATTATGACTGATGTGCTATTCCTCTCTGTTTTCATTGTATGTTGTAAGTTCACTTTAAGAAGCAAAGAACCTTAATCTTTTAATAGGAGCTTGGTTTGATCAATAATAATCTGCTTGTTAGAAGACACTGAGTTGAAGGTGCTGAATGGAGTGTTCAAGTGATATTTCATCAACATTAGAAAAGTTGTAATTCAGTAATAACAAACACGGCTGTAATATGTACATCATGAAAAACTAGCACACAATCCATGGGTATCCTTCATCAAAACTGAAGGATTTAGAGATTTAATTAGATTAAAAAGTACTCTAATATCCCAATCTTGACATCCACATGTCTTTAAAGAGTCATTGTGGACAGTGATGTTGCTGAGTGTTGGACTGCTCTTATAGGCAGCTGACCAGAAGTGCACAGCAACAAGTCAGGAGAGACAACCTGCTCCAACTCTTCCTCTTGCATCTCATCAGAAAGACTTCAGCTCTTTCTGATGACAAACAGCTTTTTGTGCTCCACCTACATCTACTGGATAAAAAAATTATCTTTTTCCAAGGAAGTATTAGCATAAATTAAGCATAGAAAGATTGAGCATAGATTAAGTCTATAACTTAAATATTCACAAGTCTTCTGAATACATTAAGATGACTTCATTTAGTGGAACACAACAAAATTAAATGTCACTTTAAATTTCCCCAAATATAAATACGGGCAAACCTTATATGATTTGTAGGAACACCATATATCCACAAATTAACTTGAAAAAAATCTCAAAGCTCTAGAGATATTTGGGGTTTTGAAAGGATAACTTTATTATGTTTATGCATTTTGGCAGATGTAAAACCTCGGTATAATTTGATAGTTGGTTACTGAATTCTTGATATTTGCCTTTGAATCCTGTGGATCTCTAGGGTCCAGAAATCAGCAAACTGAACGGAGAAGGACTTGTTCAGTGCCAAGATGTTTGTTTTTTTTTTCAGAATCTGGTAAAGTTCTGGAAGAAATAATTTCTTCATATGCCAATTTTTCTACCAGTACTCCTCAGACATGAAGAATCAGAAGCCTGTTTCTAGGATATTTTAATTTAGTTTGACAACCTAAACTTTAAGCTTTAAAATGCTAATTTCTCTGAGGAAAACATTTAAATAAAATACATTTAAAAAATCCCATTAGCGAGTTTCTTGCTGTTTTAGAAAAAAAAAAAGTTTGATTCATTTATTGTTCTTAAATTACATCCAGACATCCATGACCCCAAACAGCTGTGTTAAATGAATGCAAACATCTCCAAATCATTTGACCCAAGGATTTGACTGTAAGCAGGTCATAGATTAAGCTTCAAATGTGTTTTCAATGTTTTTAACTCTGCTATTCCATAAGTTACATTTTCAGCAGAGCAGTTTCATTTATGTTTTGAGCTTTTTATGTGAGATGTTTTACAGAATTGAGATTTTTTTTTTTTGAGTAAACAATATTTAAAAGTGCTTACATGTTTGTTAACCTCAAAAATGACCCCCCCCCCCAAAAAAAAAAATCCTAAGTTTGGTAAAGCCTGGATGATGATGTTATGGCTTTAAAAGTTTCACTGACACCATAAAACCACAAACATGATTTAATGCAGCAACAGATTCATTTTAACAAAAAACTCTGTATTTTCTGTTCTATTTTGCTGAAAAGAATTGCTGAAATTTATTTCTACAGGTGTTTTGCGAGCACAATGTTTCTTTTCTTTAGTGCCATTTTAAATAATATACTGGTCACCTCTGAAACAAAGTCCCATGAAAAAGCATGGCAAGCCATACCGTTACTGAAATCAGTTTCACGTGGAATGAAAGCTGATAGATTTACATCTCTTTTTTGTCGGCGCCGATAAATTAATTATTTTTAAAGGTCTGTCCATCCACTTCTGTTTCTGCAGTCTCATTAAAGTATTATTCTCCATTAACCTTTCTGTGTTTGCATTTAAACAACCTGCATGGTGCGAGGCACACAAGATTAATGCTGCCCTTTTTAAAATGTTTCAGGACACTCCTTTAGATCTTTTATTAAACAAGAAAATATTTATGCCACATGTGCATCACATTTTTCTGCAAACCCCCCCCCCCCCCAGTCATGGTGTAATTCCAATACTGAAAAATATGGATAAATAAATATAAACAGTAACGAATAAAGCACAGAGTGTGCTTGAATTATTAATGGAACATTGTGGAAGCTGGAAGGAAGATGTATGTCTCCTGCTGATGTGTGGGAAGAAAAGTTGTTACTGTATTTATAACTGCTGGAGTTTTTGTGCAGCCATACCATTATTATTCACTTCATATTGCTCTATTGTATGTTTCATTGCTACTGGCTGCTGTAGGTTTTGCTTCAGAATTTTGCGGCTTTCAGAAAGTCTATAACAGTGAATCTCTCCGTGTTTATATAGACTGCAGATGGGATGGAGAGAGAGGGAAAACAGGCTGCATCACAAACCATTGTGATGTACAGCAAAGATCAAGGATCAGGCCAGGTGCATTTCTCTATTATAAAAGCGAGTGGAGTACTTTGAGTAAACCCGTTTGTCAGTTGCACACCTGTGCAGGAGCCCTGAGTCCTCAGCAACACGGAGTAGCAACCAGGGCAATAAACAGGATCCTCTAATGAAAATGAAAGCGGGATTTAACAAGCTAATTTTCCTCACTGCTTTTATGCTGCTCCAGCTGTAAGTATGCAGCTTGTAAACCTGCAGAAAGGCCTCTAAATAAGTAGGGACGCTAATCAACTTCAAGAGTTTACTGCTTGGGGCTTTTTAAAACTTACTGACTTCCAGTTTAAGTGAGGCGTAATTTACTTAGAGCCCCTTATGAGCACAGATAGATCCATACTGTAAGGAATTTGACCAAAGAATGGCTACTCTGTGCTTCTTCTTTTAAAGGTAAAGGTAATTTTCTTTATGCAGCACATTTTCAGCAAGAAGGCAATACAACGTGCTTTAAAGAATTAAAAGAAATACAAAAAAAATAAACCAAAGGAAAGAACAAAAGAAGAAAACGCTAATAATGTTGATCCAAAGTAAATAAACTTGATACTCCTATTCAGGGTTGGTAGATAAGTACAAGTAAGTATCCTCTGGTCTAATTCCTTTTCTGATTTGGAAGAATAGGAGTATTAAATGTAATATATATATTTTTTTTACACTTAAGTTCTAGTGTGAGGATTTGAACCCGCTTAACAGCAATTTTTAAATCCATTTCGGTCTAAAATTTACATTTTTGATAAAAAAGACAGACAACCTAGTAAAAACTCCAGATTTTTGTACATTTCGTGCAGGTGTATGTTTAGGGTGTTTAGTGTACCCCTGTTAGGCTTAGGGACCTCAAACAGCATGAATGGCTGAAATCCTCATATATTTCTGACTTCTCTCTAAAAATGTCTAAAACTGCCTATTTCAATGGTTCAAACAACAAATTTACCTTAACATGCATTAATACACACAGGGGAAACCATCTTTGTACTACTGCAGAAGCTACAGCAGCATCCATTGTTTTACTCTATTCCCCCTCTTGTGGGCTACAACTAATCAGCACCAAGGAAAATGAATGGCTCTCCTGGATTGGCCACTTTGCACAGAGAAATCTGTGAATACTTAACCACGAATAGGTGGGGATCCACTGGGCTTAGTTATTCACAAACGTTTCAACTTCCATTTGTCCGTTGTTCAGCATCTACCATGGTGGAACCTGTGGTGTGAGCTTTTGCATACCCATATCTAAAGCTTGGTAAAGGCCGGGTCAATAATGTGCTAAAAGTTAAAGTGAAGAGGAAAACATAATATTTCTGATTGTGGTGGTGTTCAAGTTACAATAACATAATAATTAATGCATCTAATACCAGTAACTTCAATCCATCACCAGGTCAGTCAACATTAACTCAAAAGGTCATGATGTGTTTGCACAACTAAGTCAACCAGTCAACCAAAGCATCACCTTACTTGTTGCCCTCATCTCTCGATTGTACCTGGTTTCCATTGAAGTCACCTGTTTTTATGTGTGTTTAATTCCCCATGTCTTTTCCTATAGAGCCTTGACAGGAACGTTGTAGTACGAAGCCATGCGCGGGTGTCCTCCCTCACCCTGAAGAACGTCCAGTTCACCGATGCTGGTCGGTACCTTTGCACTGCCAGCAACTCCATCGGCGAAGACAACCAGCAACTGTTCCTCGAAGTGCGCTGTAAGCCATACATCTTTTTCTCTCTCTTCACTTCAGTTCATAAAGAACTGAGTCATTTATGAATACAAATAACTCATTTATTGAATCGTTTCATGTGATGGTCCAGGGAGCTTTTTTTTTTTTTCTTAAATCAAGTTAACATAAACGAAACATGCCTAGAAATAAAAATCTTTGCATTTGGCATCTTAAGACCTTTAAGTGTTAGTTTATTTTGTAGACCTGAAATAAAATCACAACTTTAGATGCAAATAAGGATGTAAACTGGAAATAAACTTCTTTCCCAGACCAAACAAATGAAATGGGAACATTCCAGTTTCTGCTCACCTCATTTCATCAAGATAAATGGTTCAGCAGCGGGCTGGGTCAGTGGTACCACTGTGATTTGTTACCAATAGAAACAAAGACCCACTTTCCAACCTCTCTTTAGGGATCTGGCGCCGTTTTTAGGATTTTCTGACAGCTGTTTTTTTTTTTTTTTTTAGAACGAGTCCTTTTTCTTTTGATGCATGTAAAATGTCACTGTGAGAGTTGTGGATGACTTGGATTGAGCACTAAACGGAGAGAATTTTGCTCAGGGATGATTTTACAGGGCAGGATTGCCAGAAGATTCATCCAGGGATGATGAAGGCTGACAGCTATCCAGCTACTGAAGGATCTCTTCTCAGACCTCCAGAGATACTCTGGGGGGTTTGACCATCAAATCTTAAATTCAGACGCACCAGGGTACTGTAGCTTTCATCCTCTAAGAAGAACAACAATGAACCAGATCTTTACCATCGTGAACCTACAGAAGGGGTCGTGGTAGTTTGGTTCTCATGTTCACACGTGTTTTGTGGATCTGAGAAAGGATTATGATCCTGTTCAATGAGGGATTTTGTGGAGAATCTTGTAGAGCATTTGGCTGCAGGGATGCTTTTAAAAACTATCAAACTTGTTTCCAGCACAGGTTGAACTAAGGCTCAGGATAAGGATAAGAAGGGTCTGGTTTGGGAACTTCTGGGTCACATCTTTGCTTTGTGTGGTACAGTTGGCATCTTTAACCCCTGACTCTCAGCATGTCCCAAAGTTGTTCACATCTACTTCACAAGTGCAAAAGGGCAGTATGAGAGTCACCCCCTCCAGCCTTAACCAGAAGACTTCTCGTATTTGGGTGTCTTGTTCAGAGTTGATAGAAGGATGGAGAGGGAGATGGGTAGACTGACTGAGGCCATATCAGCAGTAAAGAGAACATTGTGCCAATCTGTTATGGTGAAGAAAGAAGCAAAGCCCTTTGGCTGTTCACGCTCGGACGCTCACCTACGTGCATGATAGGATGGAAAAGATCCAGGTTACAAGAAGCTGAAATTAACTTCCTCTCCTTTGTGATAAAGGTGGGATCTCAACGGTCTTTAAGGGTGAGGAGCTTAGAGTCGAGTCACTGAGGTAGTCTAGGTAGTCTCATGAGAATGCCTCCTGGACATTTTGTGAGCACGTAGTGCTGGAAGGAGACCCCAGGGCAGACTCAGAAGGACTCTGCATCCTGGAAGGACTCTATATCCCTTGTGGTTTAGGAACCCTTTGGAATGAGCTGGAAAGTGAAGCTGGGAAAGAGACATGTCTGAGCTTCCATCCTGGACTGCCTGTTACTCATGTAACTAGACCTCAAACAACTGGAAGATAATGAATCAATTTCCATGATGTGCTGGGTTGTTAAAACTCCTGCTGGCTTAATGTGATTGACCAAGAAAGTTTAATCTAATATTGAAATCTATTCCTAAAAGGAGTGAAAAAGACAATCACTGTCTAATTGGGCTAATAATCCCTGAGCCTATTGTGCTTTAAAGTTCAGAGATGCGATCACAATGCACCATTGATGGAGCTGTTTGAGGACTTGCAGTTAGCCAGTGTAATCACCAAAACAATCAGGCAGCTGAATCAGTGTTGCCAGGCAATTATCGATAAGAAAGGTGCTTTGTTTTGAGTACAGCTCTCACTTCGTGTCCTCTGTCTCCACTCCGCACAATGAAGATGTAATTCAAGTGCTGGGCCATCTATCTGCCACACAGCACGATCCATTTTACTGGGCTGGGTTTATCGAGGTTTGCTGCTGAGAGACTGATACAGTAGCAGCCTAGTAAAAATGTTTCTCTCCCAGCCTCATTTTCTTAACCATGCAGGTTTGTTTAGCATTATTGTCTTCCAAATTGGTTTTGTTGTACCAATTTAAATTTTTACAAACTAGTCTTTGCCAAATTTCCATTTTTTTAGCCCAAGCATTACAAGGGATGCAGCAAAAAGGAACTTCTGGGATTGTGAGACTGAAGATCTTTCCATTTCTCCTCTATGCTTTATGAGGCCACTTTGAACCAAGCTAACTATGACTCAAAAATCCATAGAAGTCTGTGGAGTTTTTAGAAATGAAAACACCACAGAGACTTGAAATGGTCAAACATTGGCCCTGCTTTGACCTTATCTTTAAGCCATTGTATATGTAATATGCTCACTGCAGCCATGTTTGGGTTTTGAACTCAGGGTTGCTCAAGGACCTCTGACTTTACATGTTGGAACGCTAATGTCAAGCATCCGGTTTGTTGGTTTGAAGAATTGGGACTTAAACGTTAAATCACATTGAGTAATTGCTTGAAAATCAATTACTCAATGTAATTGTGTCATTGTGCACAGTATTGATTCTTAACCTGTGGCAAACATCCTTTAACATAATAAGTGCCAAGAGTGGTCATTGGTTTTCAATTGGCAACTGATATCTGGGATATTGCTTTAATAATGGAAATTAATAAGCAACATAACAGAAGCTCCTTGGATTAAACGGTTAGAGATTTTACAAAGTTGTAAATCAATAACAACCCAAATGACGGGTCATACAAGTCGATCATCTCCTGTTTAGGAATTAATCTGTTTGGAATATTATTATTTTTTTCAGATGTCTCATGTGTTCTGTCTTTTCTTTCTATTCCTTTAGATTCTCCAAAGATCATGGGCTTAGTGGCAGCATACACATGGGAAGGAAACCCGGCCAATATTTCTTGTGAGGTGACAGCCAACCCCAGAGCCTCAGTGGTTTGGTTCAGAGACGGCATCGAGCTGCCGACTGCTAACTCAACCAACATAAAGATCTTCAATACCCCGACCATCAGCCTTCTGGAGGTGATGCACCAAACATCTTTGTGTTTCTTGGCTATCCTGATGTACAAAAGCATGAAATAATGAAAACAATAACTGCTAAAAAAGTTTTCTGCTTTTTTTTTCTTCTGTCTCTTAGATCACACCTGAGTCTCAAAATGACTTTGGGAGCTACAACTGCACAGCTACAAATATGATAGGCTCTGAATCCAAGGAGTTCCTTCTAATCCAAGCAGGTTGGTTCACTGAAAACACAAATAGGGGCTCTTAACATGTTAATCTATATGAACAACAAATCAGTCCAATAAAAGCGAAATCTGCAGCATTCAGCAAGGAAGAATGTTAGAATCCGCTGCAGGGAGCATCCTCAACAAGCCCAACAAGTTAGTCATCAGCCAGTGAATGCACAGAATAATAATAAAGAATGAGTTACATTTATCATCCCTTTTCACGATTGAGAGGACGGCTGCAGAAAACAAAAATTCTGCTTTGTCTCCTTACAACTAAAAGGATACATTATGTTTGTTTCAGAAAGGTGTGAACAGAAAGTAAAGTTGCAGGGAACCTTAAGATGCTCTGCAGCTCCGTCTGAATAGCAGACAGGGAGAAAAACACTGAAATCACAGCAGGCTCTCCCTCCAAAGTCTTTTCTTCTCCTCTGCTGTGAATTTGGTCAGTCCTAGCTTCATTCTGCATGCAAATTGCTTTGGAGCCCTTGCAAACGATAGGTCGCTCAGGATCTCTAAATGGTGTGTGGCCGAATTAATTGTGGTGACACCCTCGGTGCCATTGTGTTATATCCTGTGGGCTCTTTGAGGTAATTTCCTTGCTTCGCTGTAAAACTTCATCAGTATGACTGAAGTGGCTTCCTCCAGTGGCTGGCCCTCCCTGCTTTCTGTATGTCTCAATAACATGCACTCTGAAAAAAAAAAGCGTCGGACAATTAAAACATTTAATGTGCTTGAGGTTACACGTTGGAACCCCTCAGAATGTGAACATCAGCAGCAGTTTAAATGATTCATTTAAAATTCTTTCTTTGCACCATTTATAGCTGCTAAAGAGGCTAATGTAGACTGTGTTGAAACAAGATTTAAACCCTACAGCCTCTCTACTGCCCCCTAGAGATTACAGCAATTTATCATTGAATATGACCGTTATTCAAAGAGAACATATTGTAGCTGCTGTATGAATACTAAGCTATTAAGAAAAAGCATCACTAGGTACAGAGTGTTTCACATTAAACTGTGTTCATCTGTTGGTAGATTTTTTTTATTATTAAAGAGATACAAACAAATTCATGTTCTGCTTTAGAAGAGACCTGTGCTGCATTAGGAGACAGACAGTACCTTCTGCTTTTATTTATTTATTTATTTATTTATTTATTTATTTATTTATTTATTTATTTTGGAGCAGCTTAATACTGTGCAGAAAACTTTCAAAATGGCAAGTCTCACAATTTTTGGTGCCCCTGCTGGTTGCAATTTGAGCAGGCCCCCAGGACAGCACCTAGTTCACTCCTCCGACATTTCACAAGGTTGGAGCATACAGTTAAACTCAGTTCAGCTTATTGGTATAACACCAATTCACAACATGTGTTATCTCAAGGCACTTTGTGAAGAAAAAAAGAAATAGAAATTTAAGTCCAATTAGTTCATTACGTTCAGTTTATTTCTCAAATTAGTTTAAAAAGCTTGCACCGAGTCCTCCTGGATGTAGTGACAGTAGACAATCACTTGTGTTGTGTCATTGACTTGACAGCAATCCCTCACATTAAGCATGCAAACAGGAAGAAACCTCCAGCTAAGGATCTTTGTTCATTCCTCTTCCATCATCCTACATCCACCCTGATTTCTTTTCCTCGGGTTTTCTAAATAATTTATATCTGTGAACTGATATAAGGAAGAAGGTTGTTCTGATTTAATAACTTTTCTCTTAGGTTATTTATCTGCTGAAGCATCCAGCGATGACCCAAATAACGTTTTTTTTGGCAGAGGCCATCAGATTTTTGTGTAAAATTACTCCATGGTTCCAGTAACTGTAAATAAGCTTTCCAGGGTCGTTGGCAGGAAATTGGTTCACAGCGTACCAACTCCTCCATCATGCTTTTCCACACATTAGTAATTGTTTTTGAGAAAAATGTCAGTCTTCCAATTCCAGTTAAAGTCCTAATAGCATTTAGCAAACTCCATCTGTTTACGTTTGTGATGGTAGGATAGATCAACTCTGAAATAACAGCTTGACGTTCAGATCAGATGTATCGGTTGTAGTCCTCTGCAGTTCTCAAACAGTGAGGCGTGAAGATGTCTTCATCCTGCTCCCTGTGTGTGGTGGAAAGATCAGTCAGGCTTGTTTTATTAGCATCAACACATATCCACCTTATCTGAATAAGCACGTTCTCTTATCTTTCCCAACTGTGTAATCACTTAGCGGTGCGCCAGGCAAAGAAGTAGTCATGGTTTACTAATTAAAAGTTTTGAAACAGTATTTTAGGTTATATAATGATAACATTAAGATAAGATTAAACAAAGGTTATTAAATGAAGCCAACGTTCACCTGAGCATCTTCCCTGGAGAGAATAAAAACAAAGTTTGCTTCGTCATAAGGAAGGTTAGTCTCTGCAGAGCGCTGCTTATGAGACCAAATCACCGAGTCCTTTAATCATGGCTCAAAGTGCATCACAGGCGGGATCTAAACTGTTGCTAGAAACTCGTTATGTCATGTCTAACGGCTCCTCTGTCATTTGGTGACCGGCGTGTTTGTGGCTCCTTGGTGGCATTAAATGCAGTTCAGCTGCAGCAATAAGCACAGGGAGGGTTTAATGAGACAAACATGCAGCCTTGTTATTAAAGGAGGACCTCATTTCTGATGTTTACCCAAACAGAGGTATCATTTCTGCAGACTGCTGCTAACCTCAGGGTTCAAATGTTAGGAAATCTTTCTGAATTAAAGTGTTAAAACTGATTCCCTCTCCTGTACGCATTCAATTACTGACATTTAATTTACACTTTCCTAAAACTTAACTCCCAAAAATGGCGAAAATGATTTTATCCAATGATGAACTTTTTCAATCAGAGGGTAATCTCTCTTTGTTTTGTTGTTGCTACAGAAGTCCCGTCGTCGCCTAAAATTGAAGAAGTGCAGCCGTTCTCCAGCACGGCGGTGGTGGAGTTCGAGGAACCGTACTCCTTGGGTGGAGTGCCGATATTAAAGTACAGAGTGGAATGGCGTTTGCCTGGGAAGGAGTGGAAAAGTGAGGAGTACAAAGCTAAAGACGGTGAGCTTTTCTTTTTTTTTTTATTTGCCCGGAATGCATCTCCAACTGGAAATGAAACTCAGAGAGTGGCAGGAAGATTCATTCTAGATTCCTCACTGTGTTTGATAAACAGTGAGGAACACACATGTCTGCAGCATGTAGACTGCTGCAGACACACAGTTCTGCTCCATGAGATTCAGTGTTGAGGTAAACAGAGAGTCAAGCCTTTCCTACATTTCCTCCCGAAAGTTGCTTAAAAAATGTATTCCAACAAAGAGCAGCGGCTATTACAAGATGCCCCAAGTGAAAAATTAACTCACGTTCAACCCTGTTTTATGATTTATCACACGTTGGAACTGACATCAAAACCTTGTAATTAAGATCTCAGATAAAGCTTCAGTTGGTTTCATCAGACCACCCAAAAATTGCTGCTTAGTTTCAGTAAATCTTTCACCAAAAGACCAGTTAGTTGTGCTTTCTTTTTCTATACCTTCCTCCATCTACGATAACGTTTTCATTAAATCCACTGCATTTAACTTTTAATTAGTCTTTGGGATCAATATAGAATCTTGAATTGAATTTGAATTGTTATGATCTTGTGACGATATTGTCAGCACCCAAACAGTAGTAAATATGTAGACATTTTCTGTTTACATATTTACTTATGGACATCTACTGTATGTTCTTTCTGCAGGTTACTATTGGGTCATAAACCACTCACACAGACATTTGATTACTTTTTTTGCATAATAAGTAGCATGAACAACCACACAAAAAATTGCAATTCAGTAAAATACTGATATTATGCATCAAGATCTGCAATTTGAATGTCGTCTCTGAAACAATGTAATAAAACAGTTGCTGTTTACATATTTACTAATGGACAACTTAACCCTTAAAATTTTTCTGCCAGCTGATATTTACATGAAATTACCCAATTACATAGTTATTATTTATCTTCAAGAGGAAAAACTTCTCGGTTTCTGAGTGTTGAAGTGTTTCTGTGCAGCCGTTTGGTAACAGCAGGTAATCCAGACATGACAGTGGCTGACGTCAGGACAAGAGGTAGAGCACAGTGTAGTGTAAATGACAGCGGGTTCAGATGCTGACAGGCCCCAGATAATATCCCTGTCCCAATGACGGCTCGCAGCGCACACAAATCTGGATGCTTTTCGTCTCTCCTGCCACATGGGACGTATCAGTCAGCGGCTGACAGGCTCAGCTGTCAGCGCCAGGCCCGAGAGCCGCCCGTCATGCAAACATGTTCACGAAGCCCAGCACGCGGCTGAACAGTAAATGCCACCAAAATATCTCAGCCTTTGCCACAGCGGCTTCTCCACCTCAGAGAAATTGGAGCGCTTTCAAAGCGAAAAGACATTTTCCCGAGCCTTGTTACGTTCTGAAATCAGACAGAGCAAACGTGGAGCTGTTGGAGCAGAAAAATGCCAGGGAAGAAAAGAAGCAAAGTGTGGCTGATAAAGAATTATCAAGTGGCGGAGTGTCTCAATAGAAAAGCTTCTGTGTGTGAACCGGAGCCGCTGTCACATGTTTAAAGGCAGAGCTGTCAGAAGTAGCTGGCTCACCCACCACAGTGTAGTCAGACAGCGCCACCATGTTAGCGTATACTAATTAAAGAAAGCTCTAAATGAACAGACAGCCTTTACACAGAGCTGCCTTCACACTACAGTACAGCTGGATTATCTATGTTGGAGAAACTATTTGTCTTTGTAGCTGAACTTTAAAGCTGGGATTTGAACAAACTACATTTTGCTCTTCTGCTTTAATTTTTGTCTAAACTCTGAAATGTGATGACAGAAGCTAGAATTGCACCAGTCATGGTGGCAGCCATTCTGTTAGTCTTTTTCTATACTTTTGTTTGTCATTTTTTTGGTTGAGGTGTTGCACATTTAGGATGTGCAACATCCTCACAGCTGGAAAGATGTTTGTTCTTACTTTTTTACCTTCAGATGAGATGTTGTCATTTTATGTATTTATTTATTTTATGTTTTTGCAACCAGAAGCTGGTAATTAGCATCTCTAGAAGTTCAAATAGTACCTCAACTTTGACCCCAAATCCCAGAGGAGTTGGAAAGAAGGCTTCATGGGTGCAGAGCAGAGAGAGAAGGAGGAAGTTCAAACTGTCATCAGACAGAGATCTAAAGAGGAAACATCAAAAGCAAATGAGGTGGATTAGCAGTGCTAACCAACAACTGATGGTGTCATCCAGAACATGTTACTGTAAGAATATAGTCTCTGCCACATATTGACCTGCTGAAATGTCATGATAGTCTTGACTATCATACCGCAACAGTCTTCAGTCAGAGGCTTCCTTACATTTGTGCAAGACTGACGGCTACTGGAGATCCTTCCAATGACAACAATTGTTTGAAGATACTTGGACGTTATGAGTTATGATAACGCTTTATTTTGCTTTTTGATAAGTAACATATTTTCAAATTAATTTAGTCTACAATATCCCAGAGATCACTGTGTTTCTTCAGGCACCAGAGCAGAATCTTTCATTTTAAATTGTGCTTTTCTCATAACCTCAGAATCAGACTGATTAATTAACAGTGACATGTACAGGCGTCTTCATCCCGCAGCATAAGGATTCGTTGTCGCAGCACAGAGGGCAGCAGGGGCTGAGGAGGGCTGAGTTTGTAGCAACTGTGAGGTTCTGTGGAGATAACCTTTTCCAGAAGCAGCAGGAGCCAAATTACTGCAGGCGGCCGAGAAATTTCATCAAAACACAAACTGTTTCGACGCTGACATCAATTACATTCCAACTCTAAAAGCTCCGAGTCCATCTGTCGGAAGGCTTTCTAGTTGTATGTAAATAGTTCTCTCTGAAACTCCCTCTGATTGAGATGTTAATCTCATACATGCTGTCTCGGTAAGGGAGACATGTCGCACAGGTGTTTTTCTTTTGTTTTTGTTTTTTTGCACAACTGAAATTAGATCTCAGCTATGAAATTACTCTGCTTTGTGTCGCTCAGTGGGGCATCAGCCAAGGAGCTCTTTATGACACGAGAGGAAGCGCATGCATGTTGGGTGTGTAGAATCCTTACGTTATCAGATAAATTCACCTGATTCAGGAAACTTGCACTCACAGCCGCTATTGATTGCTTTCCCTTTGTTCTACACCTGATGGCTCTTGGGTTTTAATAGATCCTTAATTTAATTCATTTCCCTGCAATTAAATCTGTATTGGGAGCCCACAATGCTCCCCCAGCAATTATTTTTCAGCCTTTTGGCCTGCTTTCTTCCTGCTCTCACTTTTTACCCTTTCACTGCAGTGAGAACTCCTCTCCTGGGGAAAAAGTTGTTAATTTTGTGCAGCTTTTCTCTGATTTAAATGTTGGGGAATGTTCCATTAGTAACATACGTTGCAAAATGATTCGCACCTTTTTAACGTTTACACTTTTGGTAATCTTACAAACATAAAGCTTGACACATTAGGCATGTAAGTGTTATGTAAAGATGGGGCGCAACATCGTTGGGTTGATACATGGTAGTGGCATTATCATGCTGTGGGGGGTTGCTACACAGAGTTGATGTGAAGACTGATGGAGCTAAATCCAGGAGGATCTTGGAAGAAAACATGTTAGAGGTTAAAAAGCGGTGAGACTAAGGTCAAGGGTCAGCTTCCATTATGAAATCATGCAGTCAGAAATATTATGGGGTAGCTTAGACCAAAGTACCATCATGTGTCAGAATGGCCTAGTTAAAGTTCAGATCTAAATCCTGTGGCTTGTTATGACAGTTCTTGTTGTCCAGATGTTTTGCTACCACCTGACTGAGTTCAAGTGATTTAGCAAATATAAATGTACAAAAATGTTTAAGCTAGTAAAGACACATGGTGGTTTTAACCAGCAAAAAATGATGTTCTGAAATAAACTCCACATTTTATTTTATGTATTTTCTAAAAAAAAAATAATAATAATGTGAGAAACACTCATCCATTTCCCATGTTTCAGAATTATATTTTTTTGCTATTTTGTGTTGGATGCAGAGCTGCTGTTTATCCATTACTTTACCTTCACTAAAGACTTGAATTTCCGAGCCACTCTGAGTGATGAAAATGTCTAAATAACTTCATCATCGTTACATTTCTACTTTGGGATCCGATAATGCAAATCCACTGATGCACTCTGAAGAGAGTCAGTGCAGACAACAGAGGAGAAAGTCAGTTAGTACTAGAGGAAGTTTGATGAAAGGCTAAGCAGAAACCCAAACGATGAGTCATCATTTGGTTTTGTTAGAGGAAATGAAGGTGTCTAAGGAAACATTTGTACACCTATTATCTTCCAGATAATAGCTGTTTGTGCCCCTAGATTCTATAACCAGGCTTAAGATAAGCAACAACTTTATATCTCAGGTCGACACAAACAAGATAAAGTAGCATAATTTAAATGGTGAAGAGCGGCTTTGGTTATTTATAAAGAATAAAAGAGAAAAATATGACAGACTTCTGTTCCTACTGCGGTACTTTGATCCAATTAGCATCTAAATAGCAATCAGCTTTTTCTCCTTAGATGTATCATCTGGTGTAATGACCTTAGCGTCTTTTCAACAGACATGACCAGGATAACCATCGTCGGACTGAAACCGGAGACGACCTACGAGGTCAAGATGTCCGCCATCAACGGGAAAGGCGAAGGCGAGAGCAGCCGTTCCAGCACTTTCAAGACGGAGCCAGTCCGTAAGTGCCTGCCTCTCCTCCCTGCTCCAAACACGCCCTGAACCTGCAGCTTTGAACCTAATGCAGCTCACTCCACCGCGTCCAGCAGAGCCCAGATGCTTCTGTCCTCTTTTCTCACGCCAAGCCCCGCCGTAGTCCTCCTCCCATCAGACGGGAGCACGAATGCACCGGCCGCTGCCGCTTCCTAACTCAGCTGCCTCATAGAGTTACCTCTGCAGAATGTATAACATGTGCGTTTCTGTCCTCATGAATGTTTGTGCCGTGCGAGATGCCTTTGCATCATTGCCCACAGCTGAGGTGATTTAGACTTTTCTTTCTAGACACTTCATACGTATTTATAAATCTGATTTACACTTCACTGCAGGGAGACGCAGCTCCGTATTTATAGATCACCGGCAGCATGAATTTTTTATATCGCAGCCACAGGTCAAGTCCTCCTGAGGAGAGTTTAGATGTTGTGATGGTGATGGCAGTGCATGATGAAGAGCAGAGGTATTTCAGGAGGCTTTGAACAGTTTTTTTTTTTTTTATGAAAAGGAGCAAAGTCATCTGAAAGGAAGAAAGATTATTAAGCACACAGTCTGGGAGCTCCAGACTTTTTTCTGAAGGGGCATCCAGTTGGTTCTCTTGAAGCAGAATGTATCACAAGCCCAGCGCCTCCTGCACTCCACATCTCCTGCACAAATCTGACAGCGGCCGAGATAAAACGATTCAGAAATAATCCATCTTAATGGGTTCCTGGCGATGCTTTCTCATTCCTGAGGGTTTAGCGGGAGAAACCCGGGATCGAGCGAGCTGAAAGACTTCATTTTACAGTGAGCCAACACATTTTAAGAGCTGAACGTAAAATGATCGACATATTGAAAATTATGGACAATACAATAGAGACGATAAGGAGGATAACATTTTAGACCATTAGTCTTGAGGTGTCCTAATAACCTAAACTAACTTATTTAAATATGTAAATGCATTCATCAAATGATCCAGTTAATGAAACTTAGTGCTGAAGAAAGTCCAGCAGGTCAGAATCTGGTCGTCTGCTGTGTTTTCAACATGCAGATTTTTTTAAATTATTTTTTGCCATTCCCACTTTTTCTTTCAGATCATATACTGTATGTACAGCATCTTTCACATATACTGCCACCTCTGGTAAAGATGTGTAAAACCCTTTAAATAAAACAGCACCTGCCATTCAGTGCATTGTGGCAAGAGGACGTTTTTTAACGTAGTACTTAGTTTCAGTTGTCTTTTAACGTATTAGTTATTGCTCCGATTGTGAATGAGGGAAGGTTTAGGTAAATACTTTTTTTCCTGCCTTACTTGACTGGCATATTATCATATCTTTCCCATTTTGAAGAGTAGCTATGAAAAGTGGGCCCCATGTGTCTCTCCATATGTATTTGCTATGAAAACAGGAAGTGATAAATTAAAAAAGAAAATACATTTGTTACATTTAATTCATAGAGGTTGTTGGGGTGCCATTGGTTGTAATACTGCAGATTTTGCAAAAAAAAAAAAAAAAAAAAGCATTAATAATGCAGGATTTATTTCCTATAGTGAAGGAATGAACTTAAACTCAATTTTACATTTTCCTTAAGTTTCTTTTAAAAGTGTTGCTGCAAAAAAGACACATTTATTTAAGTCTTTTATACATTTTTACCAGACGTTGCCAAGTTACAGCAGGCAAAAGGTTGAAATCAATACTGACTAAATAACAGCACAGATGTTGTTTTTTTAGTTGAGTTCATGTTTCCTCAGCTAACATGTTTGCTTGTATAAACAGTCGATTTTATTAAAGTAGAACATTGTTGCTGTTTTTCTTTTTTAAAGTGACCACAATAGATGATTCTAATTGGACGCTTTCTGACAGCAATGCATATGTGAAAGTTTAACTTAAAGAATGTGGACTGAGAAAATTCAATAGATCAGGGCAGATTGTACAACATCTTGCAGAGTTTGGAAAAACTGTAAACATGTACCTTGTTCAAAATTATATCATGTATCACGTTTTGTGAATAACAGATGTATATTCTATTGGATTCTGAACAGGAGTAATTTATTCTATTTTCTACAGGCATTTCATTTAGCATGAACAACTTTAAAAAAAGCTTAAGCCAACAAAATGTACAGTATTTCAGATCATGTACAGTATTTCAGATCATGTACAGTATTTTGGATCATGATTTAAAATGTGCTCTCCTGCTTCATCGCCTTTAGTTTAGTGCAGGCCTGCTTCAACTTTACACTTTACACCAGCAGTAAAGAGACTTTTATTGATCTAAATGTTTCTTCTCGCCACCAAATGCCCCATCCGTGCTCAAAGGGGCGAGGAGGTAAATTTCTGCTCGATCCCAGAGTCATTGCTCATTGCTGTGGTCAGACTCGCTCAAACAGTGGTTGGTAGGGTCACGTTGTTCTGGCTCTTGTTCCTTAGAGCCCAGTGGCTTGTTTTCGAGTCCCTGCAGATCTGATAAAAGCAGCAAAGAAAGTGAGGCAGGAGGGAGAGAGATGAAGCTGACGGAGATGTTGTCATGGTAACACCAGAAAGCTGCCTTCAGAGTGTTGAAATTATGTTATGGGTTTTTTTTTATTTTTATCTCCATATATTTTACTTCATTGGCTGCATTAAAGTTGATACAGGAGGACTTAGGAAGGAAGCTTCACACACCATGTTGCAGTGCAGATATCATGCAGCAAACAGGCTTTTATTGTTTCGATTTTTGATTGGCAGAGTGTGCCGAATACACACCAGCAGAACCGCGAGTTCAAAATGTGCATGTTTGTAGGTTTTGGTGACATGATTTACTGGAGATCAGATCACTGTGTGTAAATTTATGATTTAATTATTTTTTAGTCAGTTTAAAAATAATATGTTAGCATATTGTAGCTTTACCTAGATGATAAGTTGAGGATGTGTAGGAACGAGATAGCGGTGGTGGAAACAAATCTCTCTTTTTTGACACATTGAGATGGGGACACAATAGTTCTCATTCTGTTAAAAGAAGAAGTTGACGGTAATTAGTAACCTACGTTTGAGGAACACATTGAAATTGCAGTAAAAGTGAAAATGACTGGGACAAGACTCATACCATGCGAAGGTTGAGTTAGAATAAGCCGAAATCGTTTGAAGCACGCCACCATACCCTGCAACTATCAACCAGTAGAGCATCAAGCAAACAATATCAAAGCCCCCCAGAACTCAAAAGGTGAAGCAAATTATGAGATTCATTCTAGTGTCTGTGACCATCTGATCTATGGCAGCCAGATCGGTGTATGCTCTAAACAACAGAAGTGTTTGCGGTGAACAGATGAATAACTCAGATACATAGCAGAGGAGCTGCAGAAGGATTTAGTTTTTCTGACAGATAAAGTGATAAAAAGGTGTTAGGCTCATTATTTACCTGTGAATGGAGTCAGCTGTTAGTTCACATTCAGGCTAAGCCTTTATTTTTCTCAGAGCTGGAGGTGATATTTTCCAAGTATTCTTTTTTTATCTGAAGTATTTAGGAATACGTTATTCTCTTATTGAACTGAAAGATTCAATAAGAGAACCTTTCAGTTAATCATCGATTTATAACTGAATCAAAACCTTCTGAGTGAAAGAACTAGGTGATGGTTCTCTAGCTCAGAAAATGTTCTTAGAAATTAAGCATTAATTTCTAAGAAAATCAACAGAGCTCCATCATGTTATCCATCCTGAGGATCTTTAACCTTCT
This sequence comes from Alfaro cultratus, assembly GCA_903066825.1. Taxonomy (NCBI): domain Eukaryota; kingdom Metazoa; phylum Chordata; class Actinopteri; order Cyprinodontiformes; family Poeciliidae; genus Alfaro; species Alfaro cultratus. The sequence continues at coordinate 28,297 of CAEFZX010023102.1, read as the reverse complement.
TCTCATTCAGATCTTCACATCAGGGTCATGAATGGATGTTTGTTTTCCTGTCTTGCACCCTTTGTCTCCTGCTTCCATCTACACCTCATCACCTCGCTGCTCCTGTAGAGAAGTTCCCTTCAACGTTTTCCTTATTGTGCCTGATTCAGCATTGTTTATGAAGATGTTTAATCTGGTGTTCGAGCAACAAATTCACTCTTCTAATTTTCCACTAGTCTGTAGACATGAAATCAAGTTCATAGAGACTTTAAATTGCATTTACAGAGCTGTGAAAAAGTGTTTGTCCCTTGCAGATTTCTACAAATGTTGCTGTTTTGCCACATTAACATCATCAGACTAATTTTAATAAAACATTTTGTTTAAGTTTTCAAAATTATTGTTTAATTTACTAAGAAACAGAAGCTATCCAAAGCAAGCTGGCCTTATGTTTAAATCATATTGCCCCCCATGTTAAATCATGAATTAACTGTGAATAACTACATTTTTGGTCCACTTTTACTGGCATCATCCAAGCCTGATTACTGTTTGACCAAAAGAATCAGGAAATTACTTCAATAGATCCTGTCTGACAACATGAAGTAGTCTAAAAGATCTCAATATGCAACAGTTCATGTTCTGATCGAAGCAAAGAACAGATTGAGCCTGGAAAAATGTCACAAACCTGTTTCTAAAACCTTCCACAATTGGAGGAAAAGACCTTCTCCGACCAACCAGGAGGTCACAAAAACCCAGAATCACACCTAAAGCTCTGCAGGGCTCATGGCCTCAGTGAAGGTCAAAGGTCATGATTCAACAATAGGACGGCACAAATATGGGGGAATTTCAAGGCCAATTCCAATATATTCTACAAAGAAATCTGGGAATAGGCAAATTTTCCAATATCTGTATTTGCATTCAACAGAAAAATTTGGTAATGCTGAACCACGAACAGCTGGGGGCTCACTACAACTAGATTACCTTTAATATTGATACTTAGACTGATGATCGAAAACATAGAAAAGATACAAAACAGCTAAAATCTGTGAGAAATCTCTAAGGGTGTCAATACTTAGAGGTTATCCTGTATTGTAATTTCTGGTATTAAAATCCTAGAAGAGATTTTTAAGTTAATATATTAGTAGATGGAGGGCTGGAAGTCGTTACATTTCACTTCCTAGTAGTGTGTTATGACAGCATCTTTTAAAAAAGTGAAAAAGAAGAGAAAGCAAATGCATAATGCTCAGCGAGGCGGTGTAGGGGAATAGCACAGGGTTAATGATGCAGCAGGACACAGCTGCCCTTTTTCATTGATCATATTTCTCATTTTATTGTTTCTGTTCTCTTTGTGTTATTGTTTTCTCATGTTTTTCCCTCCATCTATTCTCTATTCCACTGGACTTCTCAGAATATTCTCTCACAAGTAAGTTCTTCTTCTCCCTTTCTTATCTGCTTATTATCTGCAGTTTGCATCATTTCCGTTGAACATTCTTCATTATTAACAATGTTAACGACGAAATGACGTCCTTACCGATTCCCATTCATTCATCACGTGTCCATTTCCTTAATGTACAGTTGATTGAAGATGTTTTCACGTACTAGGTGTGATGACAGTAGGGATTTTTCCTGTTTCACCTTTTGTGTGAAATGCAGCAGTGGCTCAAATCATTTTCAGACATGGAGAAAAGCCATGAACACTAGAAGAGGCCTGAGTCATGTAGTAATCAATGTCCACTTTCGGTCTCCGAAATAAATCATTCAGACTGAAACCGTCAACATATTGTAGAAAGTTTGTAACTTAGTCTGTAAAAGAAGTATTCATACACCTTGAATTTCTCCACATTTTGTCACGTTACAACTACGAGGTTCAATGAAAACATTAGAGAGCAAACAGAATCACAAGGACCAAGGAATCCAGCAGATAGGCTGCTTAAAAGAATTTAAAACAAGAGTTGGATTTTAAATTTAAAACAGAGTTGAGTTTTTGAACGTCTGCTCAATGTGTCATTCGAACATGGAGACAGGATGAACCTTTGGTTCTGCAAAGTACCAACTCAGGGATGCTGACTACAAAGTTAAGCCACAGTCTTCAGACTTTTCTATAAAATCCTTTGAAATCATGTGCTGTTTGTCTTATATCGCAGAATTGTTCAGCACTGTGTGCTAATCTATCACATAAAGTCCCAATAAATTACTTTGAAATTTCAGGTCTTGATGTGATAAAATGTAAAAAGGTTCAAAGGGTATGAATACAGTTGGAAGGCAGGAAAAGCAGCTACGCTTATTCTAAAAGCTTGACTTAATTTGCACCTTAATTAGTCAGACACGGGGCAGGATGGAGGCAGCATCCAGGGAATAAACTCCAGTTATGCTGGAGATGGTGTTTACTTCACAAATGCTCTTATTCCTACACTGTGAGGAACCCAGAATCTTGCAGGACCATAAAATGTTGGACTCACTTTTGGGAAAACAAATATTCATTGAACTGTGTTCTTGTTTTCGATGGGACCAAAATGTAATGACTAAAACATGCTATCTGACATTTTCATCAACAAAACCATTGGTTGTTTTTCTGTTTTGCTCCAAAGAAAAAGCATAATCAGATTTTAATGGAAAAGTAATTTTGATCCAAGAGTCAAAACTGAATTAAAATATTCTAAACTGCTATTTATTTTTTCACTAAGTATCCCTCATCACCTCAACTGAGCTCACCAACATATTGTCTTTTTTTACTTTGACATGATTTGAACCATGAATAATAAAACTGGGTGTAGATTTATTTCCCTGTAGAACTCGTCAGCTCTGACAGGTTATTTATTGTCATTAATGCCAATTACATCAGCATAGGCCATACTTTATAGTTAGTTCTCATTTGCTTTGTTACTGAAAAACCAAAGTTTTCAAATATATTTGAAAAGCAGTCATTACAGCAGGTGTAATAAATCTCCACACCTGAAGGTTTAACACATTGAACAGGACTTGAACACAGTGTTGGTGCTCAGCTGTTGTCCAATCAGATGCCGGGTCACATTAACAGCAGCAGCTGCATGGGAGCATTCCTGCCGTTTGTGATCATCACTAAGCACTGAGGACTCCTGCTTCTCTCATGCTGTTTTCACCATTTTTCAGTTGCATCATCGATCCCACCTGCTACCGCTGCCACCACTATGGCCATTAGTGAGTATATGCGAGTCCAGCAGTGTGTCTGTCACATCTCTCTGTCCTGCCTGCCTGGTTTCACACTTAGCGTAGATGTTCATTAATATTTGGTGTGGCTCACAGGAGGGATCTTGTTCTACATAATGAGCACAGAACTAGCTTATATTGGCAGCTTACCTGCTTTTCTAACTCTGTTGATTCGTCCTTAATCACACTAACACTTAAACAGTTTAAGAGGGACAGACTGACTGATTCTGCAGGGTTCCTACACACTCGAAGTTGCGAACTTTTCTCAAAAGATCTCAGTACTTTTTAAACTCTAAAGTTCATCTTGAATATATGACAAAATGTTCTAGATGGGTGGATGGATAAAAATATGGAGCGACAGATGGAAAGATGGACAGACATATGGATGAAAGAGCAGATGTTGGAGCGGTGGGGTCGATGGACCAACAGATGGAAGGGTGGATGCACAGATGAATAGTTGAATGGGCAAAGATGGATCAACTGGACACAACTTTTAAATAACTGGAATTCAAAAAAACTTTGAGAAAACAAATATTTTTGGCTTACTAATTTTTTCAAACTAATCCTAATTTTTGTATATTCTTAAATTCCCTTCCTTCCCAGACTGCATAGGAACCCTGTTTGTGGTTATATATGTGTATGTATTTAGGTTCCCCGTAGGTTAAAATTGTGAAGTCTGTTTCATTATGTCGGAGGAAGTTTACGTTTCCTGTAGCGTTGCTCTTACTGAGCGAATCAGTGATTTCAGAACTAACGTGCTTTTAGTAGAGGTAGCAATAAAATACTAGCATGTTGCTGTTGGGTTTAAATCCTAACCTTTGTCAAACAGCATGTTTATGCTTTTGTGTTAGCATAAATAGTGAGTCATACTTACAGCTAGTCAAACCTTCTGTAACTCAACAGGATAAATCTTATTGATGTTGATCCACAACCAACGTTGATGTCTTAGTGTAAGATTGTTCTGTTGACCAAACTAAACTGTCATTTTAACTCCAATTTTAATGTTTAGGATGAAAGAAGTGATATTTATTCAAAAGAACAATCTAATCCCATCATTACACTAACTCCATCCTTTATCATGAGTTAGGATCCTTCTCAGCATTTAGTCTTCATCTTCATCCTAATCCTCCAAACCCTGAACATACATAAACATCTTTATCATGATCATATCACTTCAGCTTCCAAATGTCTTTCAAAAAGCTGTCTTGTCATCACTTCCTGTAGTCACAACGTTCCAGATCAAGTCCTTATTACGTCGGAAATCAGACCAAGAAGAAACTGTGTTTTGTTCTGCTGACGTTGTGCAGAACTTTAACTTTCCCCTGTGGAGATGGTTTCTTTCTCTTCATAAAGGGCCTCAGCTACTTTTCACCCTGATACTAATTAGCATCTATTCATAATCCAGTCATGTCTATCAAGAATTCCTCCTAACCCATCAGCTCATAAAACTGTTGAGAAATCCATCAGGTTTTCTGGGTTCAGTCTAAATTCATTGTATGTTTATAACATCGAGTTTGTGTTTTACTCTCCATTGCTTTGGGTGCAGGGGTTTGTGTACTTTCAGTTCCTACTAGCAGGTATCTGAAGTGTGTGGCATGTCGGGGTAAGTCAGGCCACAGAAGAATGGCTTTACTGAAAGGTGCCGTTTCTTTTCTGTTGATTTATTTTTCTACCTTCTCTCTGCACACAAACCGATTTCTGACTCAAGTTTCATGATGAATAGATCTTAAAAAAGGACAGCTAGAAGAAGGTTATCATTGTGATCATTATGGAGAATTCATTATGAGACATAACAATCAATATAAATGAGCTTCTGTAGTTCGATCACTTACATTCAAACTCTTTATCTCATATTATGTAGCAAACAGCAGGTCATATGTCAGAAAAAGGGAATTGTTGTTGCTTTTCTTTCTTTTCTCATAGAAAGTATTCCTTGCTCAGTGTCTCTGTCCTGGTATTGATGGAGCTGTTGCTGCCATTAACTTTATTTTAACCTCTCTTTTTTCCCAATAGAAAGCACTACTGGTCCAGTCCTTCTGTGTTCTGCTTCCTTAACAAACCTGTTTTTCTTTTCTACAGACTGCACTGATCCAGCTCTTCTCTGTTTAGCTCTAAAGACACTGACTAAGCCAGTGGTTCCCAAAGTGTGGGGCCCGCCCCCTAGGGGGGGCACAATGCCATTGCAGGGGGTGGGGGGGAGCAGCATAGATGAATGAAAAAAAACAACAAACAAAAACAGTTACACAAAAGGGTTTCACTGTAAAGATGGTTTGTAGTTTTGTTGCAACCTGAAGTGTGAAATAAACATCAGTGGAGTAAGAAAACAAAATATGTGTGCAGGTTTGTGTCTGGTTGAACGATGTGTGTGCCCAGTTGAATTATTTTTTCTCTTTGGGGGGGATTTTATTGTAATCCACAGGGAGGCCCAGAAAATCTTTGGGAACCACTGAACTAAGCTATTGTGGCCCTTAACGTTGTGTTCTGTCTTTCGTTCTTTTAAAAGATTTCCCCTGACTCACTACATTATTTGGTTCAGTTGTAAAACGTCCTGGACAAAGACAGTGATAGTTTTGCTGCCATCAACTTTTAGCATTTTCTTCTGGGGTTTTTAGTCATAGAAAGTGCTCTTGTCTCAGGTGTCTTTCATGGACAAAGTTATTAATAGTTATTGCTTCCATGATCTTGTGTTTGTGTGTGTTTCGTGTGTTTCTTTCCCAGAGAAGGAACAGGCACAGTGGTTCTGTGTTTATTTGTCCTTTATGGTTCATACTGAGCCTGGTTTTGTTGGATGCTTGCTCCAGACTGCTGCAAAGTCAATGTCTGAATGCGAGCAGCTGAGCTGCAGTATTTTAGAAGTTGCTTTTTTGGGGGGGGATAAAAATCAGTTCATGATATGAATGATTTATTACATTTTTGAATACTATAATATTGTAAATGTGTATTTTTGCTCAAATATAAGATAGTCTGACACCAGCCTGTGTTGTCAGATGGCTTTGATTAATTTCTGTGTGGCACGAATGGACTAATTTGGATCTTTTGCAGAAACTGTGGTGAAGCTTTAACTTGCTGCTCTGAACAAGAGGTTGCACAGGAATCACTGACACCATGCTTTTTAAATTCATAAAAAAATAGTTAACTTTTAACTGACTAACATTTCCATGTGCATCGCCTTCGTTTATGCAATAACCTCCAGGAATCATGTGTGCTCTCTGTAGTTCAACCAGACTGGTCATGTCTCAGACCAGGTTTAACAGTAGGCTCCTCGTGTTCACAGTTCGTACATCGTCATTCAGTTGTTCCTGCATCACTGTGACAAAGGTAACAAATCCTCAGGTCTGGTGTCTGTCAGGTCTTAGATGTGTCAGCCGGCTGCAGACCCTCCTCAGTACGCCATCCGGTTCTGCAGAGGCCTGGTAATGGATCTGGGCCCTGCAGAACCAGGTGAGCTGAAGCAGTGAAACGTCTAAGACCTGCAGGACTTTGGTTCCTGAGGTCTGATGGTGCGTCAAGTTTTCATGTGTTCATACTTAATGTGTTGTTTCACACTTGGTTCGCATGATTGGTACATGGAAAACTGCAGACGCTTCTCTTTTATTCATGCCCACATCCGATCCAAACCCAGCTGCTGTGTAATTGCTTTGCTTTCTTTTTAAATTCATTTGCTGTAGATTGAAGGCAACATTGATTTTTATGAGCTTTTTTTAAGTTGCCTCGTGCCTCTTATCTCCAGTAACTTTTTAAAAAAGATTCAGTTGTGGGATTAATCTGCTCCTCTTGTTTTGTTTTGCTATTTTGTCTCTAACATTTTCATTTGTTTTGTTTTTTTTGTTGACACGTTTTCATCATTTCAAAAATGTTTTGTATGTTTTCCATGTGGCTCCCCGCCCCGCCCCTCTCCCCGCTCTGGCCCTCCCGTATTTTCTTTGACCAATCATGTCCGTGCGCATCATGTGACTGCGCCATGCGGCTCTTGCATGGTGCTGGCGATGTGGTCTTCGGTGATCAACAGAAGGTAATTTTCCTTTCAAATTAGATTGAAACACTTTAGATCATTCTGTCATTTTTCATTCAACTTGAGCATAGAAGTACTAAGCATGAAACCATCACATGACAGATATTTCATATCATTCATCATCATGGTTGTGAAATGAGTCCCAACGAACTGGATTTAGGCCCAGATTTCAGTATTTTTTAAATAGTTTCATGTAATATTTGAATTTTTAGAGAAACTGAATTTAGGAGACTGACTTAGCTGGGAGCCATTTTAATACAAATTAACAGAAATAAATGTCTGAATTACTGTATTTCATCTGTAATAAATCTATATAATTTGAGTTTTACTTTTAAATTTCGGTTTATTGAGATCCACCTGTGTAATCTGACTCAATATTCTGGAGGATTCCTGATCTCAACAGATTTAAATCAGGATTTAAATGTGGGACTCGCACCACGTTTAGAATAAAGTGGAAACTGGTTACAGTATCTGGAAAATAATAATAATAATAATAATAATAATAATAATAATAATAATAATAATAATAAATGAATGAAGTACTAGATCTGTTTTAGCCAGCTGTCCAACAGTGTGCAGCAACAGGTGGAGGAGGGGCAGCGCTAGTATATTACTTTCTATCAGCCAGATGAAGCTCTGGTCATCTTGACACTTTCTCACAGAATCCCTTTAAACCTGTTTGCAGTTTTTAAAACCGTACGTTTTCAAAACCCAATACCAGAAACAGACTCTTGCCTAATCTTTCTCTTTCGTTTAGTTTTTCTATATTTTCATATTCCTGGGTGCAGCAAATGCCTTAATGAGTAATATTAGTCTCATGTTTGTATTTATCTTATGCATCCTTGCAAGGTGCCGCCTGTAGCCATCTGCAGCATTCTGACCGCTGAACACAGTCCTCCACAGGGTCATTTTCCATGCTTTTCATTTTAAACGAGTTTAAACTCTCATTCTCCACTGATTGGACGCACTGCAACACCTGTGCTTCTCCGCAGCTCGTCCGGCAAATTCAATTTCTTCTCTTTCCTCCTCCCTACACCTCCTTCCTGTTTGCATGTGTCTGCGTCCTTAGTGTCATGTCTTCTTCGTGGGAACACAAATTTAACTTCATTTTGCTTCATGTTCAGTTACGTTCCTCAACAGACAGAGGTGTGAACACAAAACCCAGAACTACTTCTGTATGTTTCTAACTTCTGTTGCCTCTGATTGTTTGCTGGGATGTGAGGAAAGGTGCCACCGTCTGCATGTGGACTCCCACCACCTACAGGCATGTCTTATTTAGACGTGATGGGTTGTGGGCGCGCCACATGCTCCACCCTCTTTGTGTGGCACCTACTGTACATTTTCCAGCCCGCAGTGTGAGTGAGTCTCTCCTCCTAACCGCTTCACTTTCTCTCTCTGAGTGTTATAGCTTCAGAAAGTTTGTTCCTAATCCAGACTGATGCTTGTGGATAAAGGCTCTGAAAGCTTCACTGCTCCTGCTGCTGCTTTTACTAACACTTTCTAATTTATTTCCAGCCTCTGTCATGCTCACCCCAGCCTGCTGGATTGTAGTTTGCAGCACTCTAACCTAAAGAATAAAGTGTCATCATGCATATTCGTCTCAATAACTTCAACTGCTAGCACTGATCTGTAGAATATTAAAAATCTGTGCAAGAGAAACTTTTTTAGGGCAATTTAAAATAAATGCATCGATTATATTTTGTCCTCTCCTCCGCTTTCCGGAAAATTAAAGTTCAAGCCGTGTGCGATCTGTTTTCGAAATTTACATAACCAATCAGCTTACAGCTAATGAGTTTTTGTTTTTTTAGTCGCAATCTCCACAACCATCACAAAACCGCATGAGAAGAAGCAAACATTCAAGACAAAACGCACCAAGAACCGCGCTGACCTTCTCTCCCATAAGCCTATGTAAATGTTATTAAAAGTAATAGGATAACATGTCCAATCAAGGCCTACAGGCTCATTATCCTGCGACCGAGCAGAAATTAATCAGGAGGACGGAGCTGATAATGAGGAGCCTGGAGGAGAGCAGCACCTCCGTCAGAGAGCAGCCTTTCTAAACCCTCATGCTGTCCTTCAGCTGATAATCCACACGCAGTCACTTCTAACGCTTATAGCATTTCTCACTCTGCCCTTAAAATGTTGGTTTATTTCTGACTCAACAAGTGCTTCAAATTAGCTGCTATGGTTTATTTTTAGATTTTTTTTATTTATTTCATTTTTTTTCAAATGTCACATGGAAAAAGCAAGCTCATTTGCTGAACAGAAATGATATCTCTTCATGTACAAGTGCAGCGGGCGGTAAGAGTGGTTGAGGTTTCGGGAATGAAACCACTCCAACAGGGTTACTAGGATACACTGATTTATTTTTCAAAAATGTTTCTGACTCCAATTTTAATGTGACTTATTTAAATCTCACTTTGCTATGATCAAAAACAGACTTGAATCGGCCATCTAATGACAAGAAACAAACCAGCTTAGCTGAGATTTAGATTTTAAAATTCTATTTTGACTAAATACTATCTAAGCACCCTGAGCAATTATTGCCACCCCAGGTAAAAATGTTTGTGATGTGTAAATCTAAATATTAAGTCCCTCCAGTTGTTTGGGGTTTTTTTTTGCAATTTTTTTCCTCCCTAATGCGCCATCTTGAGTTTATTGCAAATATTCAACAAAGATGGTCAAAAATACAAATGACTTCTAACTCCCACCTGCAGGTGGCAGCATTTCTTACTTCTACTACACTTCTGCCTCAGCCTTACTTGATTTGCAGCTATTTAAGTTCTTTAAAGAATAAAAATACTTGTGCTTTTTTTCATCTATATTTAGATTCTGGAAAAGGCTTACTGAGTAAAAATAATGAAAAAGTAATTTCAAATACTTGGTTTGATCTAGGATTTTGATTGCCAAAAAAATCACAAAAACAGAAACTGTGGAAATGACTGAATATTTCTCTTACCCATCCATTCCCTTAGACTGAATTTATTTACAATACAGAATTTAATTAACCTCGGTTGTAAGTAAACAAGTCTGAAGAATGTGGATTATCTTATTGAGCCACTATTCCTGAACCAGGGCTTTTAAATTGAAATGAATGCTCCTAATTCACACTCAGTCTCTAAATAGCAGCAAAGTGCTCCCAACATGATCCTTGGTATGTGTGGAAGGTCTGGCAAGTCGGCTGCTTTTAAACTGGAAGACATTACAGGCCAGTCGTCTACAACAGAGTTGGTTTTCTTGTAGCCATTTTCCTGAATTATGAAGAGAAAAACACATCTTTATTTGAAATTCATGTTCTTTAGCATTTCCTATTTTGAAGAGTGGCTAAATTAGCTTCTCATGTCAATCATTTTTTTCCTCATCAAAGCATCAAAAGTCATGGATTACTAATCCATCTCCTGACATTCTGATTTACCTAAAATCACAAATTAAAAATACATCCAGTTACATTTATTTCATGGGAATTGCTACAGCTTTAGCTTAAAATGTCTATAGTTTCCTAACGTGGGATTAATATTCAGCTATGAATACCTACAGTCATGCTAAATGTTGAATTTATCTTAAAAAATAAACATTTAATGTTAGATACAACAAATGCTGTGAAATGTATGCTTATTTGTAGGCTGTTTATAAATCATTATAAAGGTACCAATAACTGTTAGGACATAAAAATATCCCGGAAAAACGGCTTTTTTTGAGTTTTTTCCTTTACTGTCAACAGTGTTACAGTATTATACAGGATAAACAAAGGACAATTTGTATGACAATATAATTAACATTGCATATACATTTTACAGTCATCAGATTCTAACAGCTTGTATTTGAAGAAACGGTTCCATTTAAAATTAAGTCAGTTCTAAAATTTAGTTCAGCATTTACCCTAGAAGAAAACTTTGGATTATTTTCGGTTGGGTTCTGTGAAGTAGTGATTAGTAGTAAGTGAAACAACTTGATGCATCCAACACACCTGAATAGGATGTTGTAATGGAGGTAATACAGCATCCTCACACCTTAAGCTGGTAAACTTTTAGAGAATTGCTCTGACTGTAGACATGGTCAAACTTAAGCTAGTAGCTATTTTATTTTACTCATTTTAAGCTAGGGAGCTTGGAAATTGAATGCCATGTTTTGTTGTCTTTCCTACATCGAAGAGTTGTCTATTACAACAAACTTATAAAAAAAAAACCTGAGCAACTTAAGAAGAGTAAAGTATACGTTTTGAAAAATCTGCTTCATTTACATTTTTACCAAACTATTTATTTGTTTATTTATAAATGTGGACTTTTTTTTCTCAGTGAATTAATGTACTCTAAATTGTGGTTTTATTTCTCTGAAGTTTTACAGTGTGAGATGACGCTGCAAATTTAAATTCATCTTACTATGCAAGGAAATCACTGACTACTCTGAGCTACTTCGCAGAACCCCTTTTAAATGAAATCCAGATATTTTCCTTAGTTTGTGCAAGTAAACTTAAAATGCATCTAAAACACAAACTGGGCTAAACATATTGATGTAACTAATAATAATGTTCTGATTTTGTGCAGGGGAACCAACTTCTCCCATACTAGAAGTCACACCTGTAAAGAGCAGTAATTCTGCTAAAGTCAAGTGGACCAAGCAGGACGACGGAGGCTCGCCCATTAAGCACTACCTGATCAGATACAAGGCTGTGAGTACACTGGGCAAGGAGGTAACAGGGTGCCACTTTGCATTTTCTCCATTTCTTCACCGATTAGCATGAGAAAAAAAAAAACAAAGTCCTAGAGACATCCTGCTGCCAAATGGAAGCAGGAGATACCAGCTGGGTTCTATCATGAGGAGAAGCGCCAATAGCAACACAAACACATTTAGCCTCACTTTAATCCAAGCTATTGTTTTAAGGCTACAATTTGTATCGTCTTGAAACAAACACATGCTCCCAGAACGGGTTCTGCCAATTTTAAATGAACATTTTTCACTGGGGAGAAAGGGAAATTACCAGTAACACTAAATCCCCAGTTGGCTTCCAACCAGTGGTTGTTTACAGCTGAGTTCTGTTAAATGGTAATTTTAAAAAAATAATCATTTTCATACAGGAGCACTAGATTTGGCTTCTGAGAGGATTTTTCTTTGAGAGGAGCTTAGCTAACGTTTGGGCCACCTCAGCGGACGTTAGCTGCTGGTTGCGATTCAGAGTTTGCAAAACTAAAATATATTAAAGACTTTATTTAAACCCAAGTGAGTCGATGTGGACCACTTATTCCAAACAGTCCTGGTCAAATTATGAATCCAGCTGAAGCAAGATATTAACAAAAACTGTATTCTGTAACACTAAATCAGATCAAATGAGATTAAACATTTTATGTTTTAGGTCACTTGAGGAAATCAAGCTGATTTATATTTGTTAAATGCCAGAATAATAAAAATGATTAATATTTTAGAATGTATTTTTCTTCAAATTCAGAAATGTACACATTTTCTCATTATTTTGGCCCATTTCTCTTGACCTTCTAAAGTCTGACAACAAAGTTTAATCTGCAATCTTAAGAGCAACAAGACATGGTGGCATTGCCCAGATTGGGTTCATTGTCCATTTGAAAGATCGAGATTTAAGTTTCTGTGAAGGTTTTTGTAAAGTACACCAGAAAAACTCCCTGAAAACAGTAAAATACCTCTGTACTTGACAGATGAACGTAACATGATCTTGGTCTACCCTAGAATGATCCACATGCGTCAATGTCCATCTTGATATATTGACTCATTTCTTAAGATTTTCCATCATGTGCCACAAGGAAGGCATGTGTTTGACATGTGATTAAAAATACATCAATAAGTTGTGAATTAACCCATCAGAAACTTAATAAGCTGGTATATCATCTGGACTTTACCAGACTGTTTACAGGCATAGGAATCTTCGTGCATGTTAATCCAAACTGACCTAAATCCGAAAAAGTGTGCTTACTTAATTTCAATGTAGTGTATTCATAAATCTGGTTTCAACATGTTTTATGTTATTTGGACTGGTGGCAGGTATGCATTCATTTTGAAATAACCGCCTCCCTATGCTGCACTGTGCTGACGCCTGTCCTGTCTGCACCCCAACCCCCTCCAGAAGCATATGTCTGACTGGAAACCGGAAATGCGCCTCCCCTCTGCCAGCGATTACGTAATGCTGAACGGCCTGGACTGGAACACGGATTACGAGATCCTCGTGGTGGCGGAGAATCAGCGGGGCCGATCCGAGCCGTCCATCACTTCCTTCAGAACAGCTTCGGAGCCCACCACCGTCCCAGGTACCACTTCCATCATTCCGCCTCAGACATCCACACACAACATCATCTCGGGCTCCCACCGTGACCAGAGGGCCACCTCCGACTTGCACTCATGATCTGACATGAATAATCCAGGATCTTGTACACAAAGTTCACTGGGATTTTATTTGGTAGACCAAAATGAAGTAGTTCATAAATGTGGTATTTAAGAAGAATGAGGTAAAAATCTGGAGATTTTGGCATGCGTTGGGTTCAGCCCCTTTTACTTTGATACCAGCTGTTAGTCCTCCCTTCATGGCCTTTATGCAAGAAGATTCTGTTTTGTATCTTCTGTCCATAATTGTTCTAAATAAATGATGCTTTATTATGGACAGTCATCATGTTCTTTATTGGACAGTAGTGGAGTCAGTCAGAGGTTTCTTCAGATCTGCTGTAACACAGACCTCTGCCACACAGCTGTCAGCATCTGCAATGACTCCTTAAAGAAACTTGGATAGTTTTAGTTACAACACCTTTTTGATTCATAAAGTACTTTGAATAGAAATAAACATACAATGAGAGCTGCAATGGAGTTGTTGAGATTAAAGCATAATGAGGATTTAAAATTGCCAGAGTCAAATCTGGATTGCACTTAAACCGTTCTGCACAGAAGTATAGACAAAAATATTTATCCCTAGTTGTGGAACGCTGTTGGAGACAAACCCGACCAGGCTGAAGCGCTTCTACAAAGTACAGACTCAGGAATATAAATTTACTCCACTTCATATTTATGGACTACTGTATGCTAGGCTTTCACAAAAAATCCCATTCAACTGCCTTGCAGTCAGCGGTTGCACTGTAAAGGCTTGAATAAGTTAAAAGAGGCTGAATATTTCTACAGCCTATTGTATATAAAATAGATCAGATGTTTTAAAACTGCAGTGTGTTTCACGTGGCAGACCTGGTCACGGTCAAGCCTCTGCTCCGTTGTGTTTAAATGGAACCTCTTGACCTCGGGCTGCTTCCCCATCACACCAAACCTGAGCAGTGGAACACATTAATCACTGTCTATCATCTTCTATTTCTCCATTCTCTCTATTTTCATTCGCTATGTTTTCATGACTTCCTTCCTCATTTTTGTCGCATAATGCAATACTTATCACACCAAATATTACGTTTTTTTAATGGGGTATTAATACGTCTGCAAGACTGTTGTGCATAAATGGATTCAGGCAATTCCTGTAGCATCCAACAGCCAATCAGAAGAGTGAGCAGACTCACGGGACAAACTGTGCTAAACATCTACATGATGTTTCATAGAGAGTAAGAAAAATACAGCAGATGTCCTGTTTCACTGATGACCTCCCTGACTTTGCCTCATTACTCTCCATGTGTAAAGGCATCCGCTCTGTTTCACGTCCTCTCATGCTGCCTCTGTCTTTGCTTTCGCTGCTCGGTTTAGTGGCTCCCGCAGCTTTCAGGATGTGTTGCTGACCTGAATGCATGCTGTGTGGCCTAGTTAGGTGGGGATGCAGCCCTTACAGCCTTTTTTTTTTTTTTTTTTCCTTGCATGGTGCCTCCTCCAGTTTAAATTAACGTTTGCCATTTATAACTAAAATACCCAAAAGGCAATTTTCTGGCTGTGCATGGCACATGAAGAAACACGTTATTTTTCTTGTTTTATCTGCCATGCAGCAGTGGGAGGTTTGGATCTCTTCTAGTTCTACCGTAGCAGAAGTTAGCCTGGGTTTCATCCAAGTCTCTCCCCTCTTTGATTCCTCTAATTACTTCCATTTAACTTTTGTTTTGTTTCAGTTTATTCTTGTTCTTATGAAGTGTTTTTGTTTTTCCTCAACTTTTTTTTTTCACTACAAGCCGCTCTGAACCAGCTTTAGCTGAAGGAAAACAAAGGTTTATATTTTTAGATGCAACATCTGCATTTCATTGAGTGTGTCCCTGCAGCTGCTCCTGGTTAAACTCACTCAAAACAGCTGCTGCTTCGAAAACAAACAATCAATTTCAGCTTCCAATCCCAATGCAGTGTTGATGTGCAGTTGAGACATAATTTGTTGACTGTTATTTTACTTTTTTTTCTGTTTTAAACATGAGCTCCTAGTGTGGGAACTCAAAAAATATAAATATTGCATTCATTTGAAGCAATTCTGAATCTGGAACAAATTTTAGCATCTTAGCATTGCGTTTTAATGCCTCTCTGCTCTGTGGAGAGATTACATATTAAGTTAAATGCAAATCAATAAATCAGCATTTCACTGCATAGCCGACTTACTGAATTTAGTTTTGTAGAAATTAAAAATTTTGTGCAACATATTTTTACAAATATTTTGATACACAAATATTTTCTTATGGCCTATATAGTCATGACAGTTTACCAGCAGTCAGTCGCTGACGCCCTACAGAAGGAGAGCAAGACACAAAAAGTTATTGCTAAAGTCTGGCTCTACAGAGATTGCTGTATTCATGCAAAACAATAGAAAGTTAAGCGGAAGGAAAAACGTGTGGCTAATAAAAAAGATCCACGAGTAACCACAAAAGATAATCACCTTAAAGTATGTCCGTATGTCTGACCAAATGCTCTGTACAAAGCACTTGGTCGGGGAACCTTTTGCATGAATTACTGCATCAATGCAGCATGGTACGGAGGAGACCTGTGGTTGTGCTGAGATGGAATGGAAGCCACGTTTGTTTTGATTGTGCCCTTCAGCTTCTCTGTAACATTAACTCTGCTTTCTCTCATTGTTTATTTGATACCATGGTAATAAAATTAAGATTCGAAGCGCTGAAATTTCCTGGTAAATAGCTGTTCTGACGTGGGACCTGAACGAATGCAGTATTTGAATTATGGTGCCTCCCCGCTTTTTTCCTTTCACTTAACTTTCCATTAAAATGCAGAACAGGACCATGTGAAAATAATTTTGATTATTTTTAACCGAATTACTGAAGCAAGCTAACCTTTAAAACACATTCTACTTTATTAAGATGCACATATGACGTGCTTCTCACTTACTTGGACTTAACTGTAGCAAGTACTGACAATCATCCAAATCTCCCCAGCTAAGGTTAAAGCTAAAGTAAAACTGCTGCTGAGGATCTAAACCATGCAGTCAGTCACCCATCCATCCATGACTCAAACCTCATACCAAGCTTCTGTACTGGATGTGTGGTTCTTGCATGTCCTCTCCATTGGTGTGATGGTGGCAGAAGAAATGGTTTCGCTGCGGTTAGCTCCCTACTTTTTATCTTTTCTTTGTGCATGCTTCTACCCATAATGCTTCCTGATGACAGGCCAGATGTAAATGACATTTTTGTTAATTAAATTTTTGGGAAGTGTGCAAACAAGATTTCTTTGAACTTCTCTCTGCTTGTTTAGTTATTCATAATAAACTCTGTTGTCAGGGTTACATTGTTTTCTCATTCAATAGATTTTTATTTCTGCTGCAATTAAAGGAGACATGACAGAATCAGAATGCAGTTTATACTAAAATGTTTCTTGCCAGTCTGTATTTCTGAAATGTTAAGAAATGTGAATCCTGAACATCAAATAATTTAGGTTCATTCAAACGTTTTAGTCGCTTTTAGAAAGTTTGTCAGATTTGGACTCCAGCTCATCGAAGCCCAAAGAGAAAGTTGTTTAAATAAAAACATTCATAGCGCTATCTCAATACACAAACAAAGCTTCCTTTTCAAGGTAACGAGTTATTTTTTTTTTTTTTATTGTTTCAACTTTAAAAAGTCACCTTTGACTTGAAATTCGATGCTTGCTGGTCATGAGCAATGGTTTTTAAAGTTACTCTGGACAGTACAAGGCGAGGAATATTTTTGATATGATACTCTGAGTAAAACAATAATTTTATTAGTAATCAAACAAAAAAAAAACATAAATTTCTATAGTCAAAACTGAAAATCTAAAATTATTCCTCCTGCTTCAGGAGGCAACATCAATCTGATGTGAGTGTTTGATGTTATGCCATTTGTTGGTTTAATTTTTAGTTTAATAGACATAATCAACACTTACACCAACTCCTGCTAAATTATGCAGTTTTCAAGTGTGCATTGAATATAATATGTAATAAAACAGACAAAATTAAACCCGAAGAGTTTAATTTTGTGTCGTTGCAAGTTAAAGAAACGTATAAAATCAGGATACTTGAAACAGAAACTTATCTCAGGAACTTGCCCAATTTTTTCCACGCTTTTATCTTGAGATCATGACAAAACGTCTCTTTTCTGTTGGATACTTTATCTGAATAACAACTAAAAGATGTCTTTATTGAAAACGAATTAGAAGCTCTCCTCTAGCCATGATTCTATTATTGATTGCTTAGTGTATGATTGTGTCTGCAGGATGTAACCATACACCTCCATCTGTTGTGCATTACATCACTGGCCGTTACTTATGAGGAGGAAATGGCTAAACTCACATTAGTTTAGTAGATTAGTTTTCCACATTCAGGTTTTCATTTAACTTCACAAGTTCTCAGGAACTTAACTCCAAATTATTTGCAAAAAATTCACCTATTTTCATAGAGCATGTCTAAGATAATGTTAAAAATGCAACTTGGGAAGCTAAAATACCTAGCAACACTCCTACCAGCATTTGCAGGACAACCAGTTTAGGAACGGCCTTAATTTTGGCCGTAACCCCAAAGGCGGAAATTAAGAAGACGTAAGACAGTTCCCTATGTGCATATTAAAGAATACTTCATGCTTGAAATGTTAAACTAGGCAGGAAGTCTGAGATATTTATGGGCGGCTGTGATCTCTAACCTCAGCGAATACTTTAAGGTCCACCTTACATGCTAACGTAGATAAAGATTGTTGCCTGAAATTCCTTCCTCGTTGTCGTCATCCCATCACCTTCCATCCATTCCTGCCATAAAACTTCACTCATTGGCTGTGCTACTAACATACTAAGACTTTTCTTTTTTTTTATTAATTATTAATTTTTTTTTATTCCTTTGACTTACAGTTCCCTTCTTTGTATTCCTCAGTTCAGTTTAAAAATCGTCTTTTCGACTTGGATTTCTGAATTTCTGACCTATTTTTCAATCTCTCTCTCCCTGTTTTCCCTCTTTATCTCCTGCTTCCCTTTTCTCCGTGTCCTCTCCCTGTCTCCATGTGTGATCTTCTGGGCACCTATGGACCATGACATTGCCATAAACACAAATTTCTTTCTTTGTTTGTACTTTTTTTAATGCCACTTGATGACCATCACCTTGTAAATATTGCCTGTGTGTGTATTGATGGCGAATAACTCCAGCTACCCTGGGCTGCCAGTGCGTGTCTTGCAGTCTGGCGACTCTCCTGCTGTCAGCGCTGACTTTGCTCTGGCTCTCATAAACTGATTTTGTTCGAGGAGAAAGAGGAGAATCTGGACCTTTTCAAATCTTTGGGTTCAGGCTCCTTTGCTTTCTATGCCTTCTGACCTCTGTGCAGCCACACACAAGTTTGGAAACAAAAAGATGAAGAGTCAAGACCGTTGGTTTCATGTTATTACAGGGTGCTCAGTACTTGCATCATTTTCAGATTTGGGGGAAATTTATGGTTCAGTTCACTTTTTCATCTGTTTTCATGTTGAGCAGCGCTGTGAAAAACTATCTGCCCCTCACAGATTTCTCCTGTTTTGCTTTATTTGTCACACTTTAATGTTTCAGATCATCAAACACATCTTTGACTTAACAGTAATTGCTTTCAGTGTTAAATTATGAACTAACTGCGTGACCTATTTGGAAAGCTGGTCACACCCAGACCTGATTATAGATGGAGGTACAGTTGGTAGCACTGCTGCCTTGCAGCTAAAAGGTTGTGGGTTTGAATCCCAGCCTGGGTTCATTCTTAATGGAATCTCCATGTTCTCCCTGTGCATGCTTGCTTTCCCTCCAGGTACTCCAGCATCCTCTCACACGGTCTCCAAATGGTCCTTATTTATGAGTGTGTCTGGTGTTTGTGACCTCAAATTGCTCAAAAAATGTAGATAAAAACACTTTTACAGTGGCCTTTTCAAATTCCTGAGGTAAATATGAATGAGATTCAATGGCACGGCAGACTGCTCCTCATTGAAAACCCTCCAGTGTGAATCAATCCCAACAATTCTGCAAAGCCGAGTGGAGAAAACTGTTTTATAACCAGGACCAGGTTGGCTTACAAATGAAATCATTGCCTAACATTCAAACTTGAAATGAAACAATGTCTTTATTTATTTCAAACAGATAAAATGTCAAAGAAATACTAAAATAAGAATTATATATCACAATAATCGTAATGTAAAAATACAAAACTTTCTAATGCCGTTTGAAACTGAGTGGAAGAAGACAAAGTTTAATAAATTCTACCCTCATCCATCCCATCCAACTATGTCTCTCGTTACACATATTTGCACATCCAACTTTTACTCCCTGAACTGAACCATTTAACTATGACAAATAAACAAACAAAGGAAGTCTATACACGGGCTTTTTTCACAGCTCTGTATAGGAGTATGTTTAGGGAAAGGGATTTTTTAAATGCTTGTCAGTGTTACCAGTTGCAGGTGTGTTGATTCAATGCAGTATTGTTGCTTTGTTTTACATATTTGAACACTAACACATTCATAATGCCTTAATGTGATTTTAACAGGGGTGGTAAACCCAGAAACTACCTTCTACTGCTAAATAACATGTCTGCAGTGTTTGAACCGGAGACGGCCGTTGTAGCAGACGTTTTTTCCTGCAGGACTTGGTTTCCTGCTGACCTGAGACCTCACTCCACAGAAATGCCACAATGACATAAAGGCATGAACACAGCATGCAAGCTGACACAAGGCATGATCCAGTATTCCACAATATGCAACGCAGCTGCTTCAAATCCCCTCTCTCCAACCTACCCACCCCCCCAATCGAGCATTATGAATGTGTTAAACAGGAGACAAGTGCAAATCCTGTGCCTGAGTCCTGTCGAGCTCCAACTGGCCTGCTGTTCAACAAAACGAAAGATAAACTGAGATTTTTAATAATGGTTCCAGTCGAGTAACTGGTGTCTGACAGCAGTTTATTTTTCCACATATTATGCTCATTTACAGAAATGTACTTATGTAAACCACCTTGTAAGGAGAGGATGGAGGGTTAAGAGGGGGAAAAAAAAAAGATAATCATGTTTTGTGACAAAGTATACATAACTCTTTTCAAACGAATATTCAAGAAATACAACACATCTGCTGTTACTTTGACAGTTCATGCTCTCTTTTTACCTAAAACACAGAAACTGTCTGAAAACATGAACGCAGCAACTGTTTAATGCCGCAAAAATGATTTCAAGAATGTGAGATTATTTTATTGTTTGAGACATTTTTGTAAATGTATATCAGTGTATTTCCATGTAACCATTGTAGGGTTGAAATAAATTCTTTCTTTTTGTTTCAAGACAGTCATGGCTTCCTGAGGCTTTAGTGACTAAACCCCCTGAGGGAACTGAATGCTGTTCAGAGCGGCTCCTTGTAGTCGAAGCTTTAACATTGATGTTTAAAATCTGCACTAAATAAACTAAAATATCAATACAAAGTTTATTTACTGTACTAATTAAACTAAAGAAGGTGAAACTAAGTTACCCAGATTCACTGATATATTTCAAAATTTTACCTCTGGTATTTTTGATGATTATGGCTCATAAAACCCCAAATTCTTAGCTTGTATTATGAACTCATAAAAAATGTTGGCTTACACAATTATGGAGAAGACCTCAGACAAAGGGTCATTGCTAAAGAAGAGTTTAATCTAAGCACTTTATTAGAAAGTTAAGTGGAAGGAAGAAAGCTAACTGCAGCCACTTTCCATAACCAGGATGTGAACCGCAATGATCACTTTACATTTTTTACACCATGACAGGCTTTTTAGAGATGCTGCTTTTTTCATGTGACCACTCAGCCATGAGTACCAATAACAGCTTTAATGTCCAGGATCTCACTGACCAGAGAACAGGTCTGACTTAACCCTGTGACGAACGAGTATTATCATGGGGAAGACAAGAGACACCAGAACCAGCAATGCGGATGAGCTGAAGGCTGCGATTGAAGCAACCTGTTCTTTCTGAGCACCACAGGCTGAACTCCTCCATGCCACGGTGCACTGACGCAGTAATTCATGCACATTTCAGTTGATTTTAATTTTAAATTTCATCAATCATCACTATGTACAAAAATAGAAACATCCCTCAGTGTGTTATAATCTAAGTGTGTGTAATCAAATTACGTTTAATTTAAAATGTAATTACGATAATTACATTTTAAATGATAAACTAATTTACTGAGATGCATCTACATACACATGATTAAGATTTTAACTACATTAACCTTTTTATGGTAGTCATAACATAACACTGTTTAAATATGGATTTTTAAGAAGTAGGATTGTATGGTGTTATGAGCAGCTAATATCTTAAATAGTAAAGTTGCTTCAGTTTGAATGGACACAATGTCTTTGTCTAAACAATGTGACACAAGCAGGCTAATTTATTTACAGACAGTGAGGCAACACATGGCTTTCAGTACTTTAAAGAAGTCTGTTTTTTTCTTAATGTTACCTTTTTTTCCCGTATTATATTTAATCTGACCAGATCACATTCTTCACCATGGTTGCTGTGACTTAAGCATAACTTATGGAAAGGTGCATTCATCTTCAAAAAACTGAATTTATTAGATCTCCACTTGCTCTAATATTTCCTTATGAACATGTGACCCATCATTACACTCATCAGCATGCAGCACTGGCTGCACATGTATGAAAGCAATAGAAAACATGTTTAGGACACGACTAAGTTCATATCGATTAACCCCACCCTAATGTCGCCCTGGGCGTCTGCCCACATGACTCGTATCGAACACTGCAGCTGATCCATGTTTCCCTTTCCTTCCACTTCACACCTCGTCTTCACTGTGTTGGTCCATCACAATGAACACTAATTAGATTTAAAGACATTTGTTGATGAGAAAAAGGTGAAAACCAGCAGGTTCGATGTGATGCGTCCCTCTTGACCTCTGGAGTCTGTTAAACATAAAAGTCATCACTTTTCAGGTACCTGTACGAATGTAATGTTTCATGGAAGTAAGTGAAGGACGCGTTGAAAGCTCTTCTTTAATGGTTCTAACCAGACTCTGAGTTTATAAAAGCTCTCAGGTCCAAGGTCACTCAACGCTCTCCGCACAGTATAGATCTGTTTTATACGCAGCTCCAGCAGCTGCTACAGAGCAGCAGAATCATAATACATCAGATGTATGAATACTAGAATCCCATGAAGTTGTGCTTAATATTTTGCATTGATTTGCCTTTAGTAATCCCACAGATATGGATATTTTTGTCTGTCTCAAGTAGAACATATTGTACAGGCTGCATTATGGTTGATAATGAATAATTTTCTGAGTTTTCTTTAAAGGTCAATCATGATGCTTTTTTAAAGCTGCTCCTGTTGCATTATGATGCTTCCATGCGAGCTAAAATGTTCTAGTAATAATACGTTGCAGAAGCAGAATGAATCATTTCTAGAGGCTTTCTGTGGGTGTCGTCCTGCTTCAGTCTGGAGCTGAAATAATTCAGCGAAATCTACAGTTATGCTTGGAGAAGCAGCAGGTTCCAGCTGCCTGTCAGTGGTTCTCGATTTGTTCAAAATAGGCAAATTTCAGAGGTTCACTCATTAGCTTTTATGGAATATTTAATGTCACTGAGCATGTAAAGCCATCAGCTCAACCATCAGATTCAGTGTCCTGGTGCCAAAGCTCAACCAACTCTGAAAGAAGTGTAAAGTTTTTTTTTCCTCCTGTAAAGAGTGTTATTTATGTAAAACGGCTCATGCATTCAGCTGTAGCTCAAATTGATTCATACAAAAACCGCCGGCATCAGATCATTCTGTTAAAAGGATGAAAGGCATTTGAACTGCTGGGATTTATGGTTAATGCACCAAGATGTAATAAAATCCACTATAAAAACATGGAAGATGTCAAAATAAAAGCTGCTTTTGAGCATTAAACTGGCAGCAGTTAAAAACGCCGTGGCATAAATAGGGCTTCTTTAAGGGTTATTTTGAGAAGAAAAACTTCTAATATCAATAAATTCCAACATTTGGAGGAAATATTTAATCAATCTTGAACCTCTAAATCATAGAGTTTAAATGCCTGAGGATGTTATTACAATAACTGCTAGCCTGGAACAGATATATTAATCATACTCCCTGTCCAGATATACATGATTCAGCTATTGACATGGGGGAAAGCAGTTTCATTTTTCAACTGAAATTTGGCCGATTTCTCTTTGATGATCCGCTTTAGTTGTTTCAAGTTGGAAGAGCTCTGTGCAATCACCCTAATCTTTACCTGCCATCACAGATTCCCCATCCAATTCAAATCAGTTCTTACTTACAATTGGTTATTACTTCAAAGCCCAATCTGTAAAGGATCTGAATAATTTTGGACCTAACTGCACATCAGATTTTGTTTCATTCGGTCATAATGAGACATGCCTGGGACGACTGCGCTTCCGTTTAATCTCAACTAAATCGTTGACAGGAAAATGAGACGTTAGGACCCCCAAGAGTTCCTCTCCTCTTCCTCAGTCTGTTGAGTAATGGCAGCGCTGATCAGCTCCGAGCGAATTTAATCAGGCTCTTCGTCTCACAAACTTCTGCAGTATTTCTGTTACCTAAAACAAACTGCATGTAGTCGCTGTGTGCATGCAGTCTGCAGGAACAGCTGCTGCTGCTGAGAAATTTGAGATCAACTTTGTGCAGCCTGACATGATTCCCCAGGTTGTGTTTGCTGGATGTCATTAATTAGATGTCGCTACTGATTAAGGCTCAGGATTAATAAGCGGTAGGTGAACATCTGAATGTACAATAAGGTGGAGTTACTCTGAATGCTAAAAACATTCCACTGTCTGTTTTGGTTGGGACTTTGTTTTAATCGATGTCCTTAAATTCATTCTGCTTGCTAAAGCTAAAGAAATAAAAAGAGAAATATGATTCTGACATCAAGCCACACCTCTTGTTTCATCGTCCATTTGTTAAAAGCCACTCAGGCTGCCGATCCATGAGGAGTTTCCAGATATGTTCATCAGTCAGACAACCAAGCCAGTTGTAAGCATTGCTGTGAATGCAGGCCAGAGCTGATGGCATTTTAATGGCGGTGCAGCACCACACAGTGGCCATACTGTGATGTAGATCTTTTTTTTTTGTTTGTTTTGTTTTTATAAAAATAAGCCAGAGCTTCACAGGGAGAAACAGAGAAGAGACACAGACATAAAAATAAAAATCCATGTTTCTGTAATAGTAAAAACATCAAATCAAAGCAATAAAATCAATTCTAATGCAGAAATGTGGCTTTAATAACAGGAAGGCTCTGTACTGTACAGTACCTCCAGTCAGTTCCTGGTCTAGGCTCCTTTTGCATGAATTACTGCATCAATGCGCCGTGGCATGGAGGAGTTCAGCTCTGGTTCTGCTGAGATATTCAGAAAGTCCAGGTTGATCACGACCTTTGTCTCATCTACATTGCTGGTTCTGATGTCTCTCCTCTTCCTCTGGACCGTGCTCCATGGAGGCTCTCTGGGGTTCTGGTCAGGCCAGTTGGCTGGTGTTTCCATGGTGACTAACACCGGTGTTGACACTTTTGGCAGTGTGGCCCAGGACAATGTTCTCCTGGAAGATAAAATCATCTCCCTAAAGGGAAAGCTCTCCTCTGAATGATGACTTTGGACCTTTCAGTCTTTGTTCTCTTTAGTTTAGGAGCAAACAGATTTTTATGGTTCACTGATTCAAGACAAGAAGTGCAGCAGTTGTTGCATGAAACTTTCCATTAACATGCTTATTATAAACGGCATGCTGTGAACAGTCAGCAGTCTTTTCCCCTGCTGTGTTGGTAAATTAACATTTCTGTATTGAACATTCACTTTTAATTTGGCCTTACGTCTTATTCTAAAAACTTCTGAGAATCAGAATTTTGGATTTTCGTTAAAACTGAACAAATATATCTTAAAATAGGATTAAAATAGATTTTCAAGAATAACTTTTCTAATGAGCTTCTAATTGACTAAGCTGTACCTGTAGTGTAAGGGAGTGTCCAAGAAAGACATTCAAGGAAAGACAGGAAATCTGCAAAAAAAAAAAAAAGAAAGAAATTTCCAACAACATGCCTTTTAAATTTCCATCAATGCATCTGTTTGTTTGTTTTTTGTTTTTTTAAATATCAGAGACATGCTTTTATTTATCATGAAATGTCTTTGCAGAAACCACTCTGAGCAGTGAGTTGTGTGACTTGCATGGCCACGTTTCACCTCACACCGCTCTGTTTCACACCAACACAGATAACCACAGTGTGCATCAGGTGGTATAACTCATGGGACTTTACGATGTTAATGAATCACCGGTGTAAGTTGTGTTAATAAGCGTGATCGTTAGTGCTGGACAGGCCTTATTGATCTCTCAGACATGTGTGGGATTTTCAGTTTTAGAACTGAGATTTATCACATTCAGCGTGTCATCAACAGTTTCCTGGGGAGGCGGCTCAGTCCGGCACCTGCAAACAGGAGTGTTTCTCCCGAGTCCCGACACACAGATGTGAGCATTTAAACCCCCAACCCTAAACCGTGCGGCGTGATTTATTGCTCCTGTTAAAATGCAAATGAATCAATGAGCAGAGGAGAAACACAGGTTGTCTGTAACGGCGTGTTGGCACCTGTAAGAACACGCAGCAGAGACACGCTTCTCATGTTCCAATCAGTCAGGAGGGGAAAGTCACAGTTAGAGAATTTAAATTAGAGTTAGCCTAGGGATGCTAGACTTTTCTTGCACTACTGGCCGTTATTAACTTCCACCAGATGGAGAGAGGAGAGGGCGGGGGATGTGCAGCAATGATCTCAAGGTTAGGAATTGAATCAAGGACCATGGCGTGAGGACCCAGGCGTCACACAGTCCACCTAGAAACAATATCATTCTGCACTGCAGGATGAAAGTCATGTTTAGCTTTGCTATAACTCTGTACAGCAATGCTGAAAGATTTACATATCTAATACTCCGTGTAGTGATTATGATCTCAGTCTGGAAACATTACAAGCTTGAGTAATGAAAAGACATTAGCCGTGCATAAATGCTGATTTCAACACGAGTCCTTGGACATTGTTGCTACTTTATAGGCAATTTAAATCAATAGGAAATACCTTGAGAGAAATTATGCTAAAATGAAATCTTGGTGTAATTTTGAGTGTTCTTCAACAGTTGTTTTCCACAAATTAAATTTGGTTGATGGTATTTCATTCCGTCTAGCTAGCAAATAAAAAGAGGCCGCTTTCACATGAGCACATGATCTTTATTTGGAAAATGTCTTTTATTTTTCTTTTATTGCTCCAAAAGCTCATTAGCCAGGATTTCTGCACTGTTCCACTTTCAGTTAATAGTTTAAAAATACTCAGAATGGGCTTGAATGTGTTTAATAAACCTAAACCTTTCTCTAGGTTGGAATGATGGTACAACTTGAAAATGCTGTGTTTAAGGTGGTCGTGTTCTGGAAATTGCTGGAGAACCATGTCCACAACGAAGCTCCCAGAAAAGCTCCAAAGCCTTTACATCATCTGTGGATGCAGACTTCTAACTGTAACTTCAAATATGCAACAACTGCTGCAACAGCACTGACAGACAGCCTGCCATATGCTGACTTCAGCACATTTACTGAAGTAATTAACCAATTAAAGCAAAAGTATTGCTTTAGGTGTTATATAATAGTTTTTATCAAGCTGTTTATTGCTGCATTAAAATGAATGCAAACAGTACATTTACCATATGCCACCTTGCAGAACATTTGTTTATGAGGACAGAAAACTGCAAGCAAGGTTATTTTAAACAAATATGTTGTTATCCAGGCTTTAGCCTTTGATGATGCAAAGATTTATACTGCAGTTCAGCGCTGCCGTTTTGGACCACTGAGTATAGCAGCACGAATGTCTTATATGAACTTAAAGGTGATTTAGTAAGCAGAATGGAGCTCCCGCTCTCTCCAGACAGTTTGATGAGCTTTTGTGAGCTTTTGATCCTGAGCAGACCACAGTGCTTCGAGGAAACAGCCTTTACTTCATCTCAGCCTCACTCGGTCTCTGAATTTATCCCTGTGTTTAGTTTTTTCTTTTTTTTTCCTCTTTTTTAACAGTGTATTACCTCTGGGGAGTACACTGTGGAATATTTACACCGTGTTCCAAATTATTATGCAAGTGACATTTTCTCAGATTTTCTTAAATGGTCAATGCAAATGATGGTCAGTATAATTTTCAAGTCATGAACTATAACAGTATAAATCAAATTTTACTGAACAAAGCTCCCCATGAGAACAGTATTTTTTTTTTCAAAAATAAAAAACCCAAAATGCACAGCAGATTCTCTAAACATTTTATGGATTATAAAGAACTGCATTCTTTGAATGTGCAGCATTAAGTGGTCACATGTACTAAAATCAAAAGCTATTTCAATTAAATAGCTTTTAATTGAAATAGCTATTTAATTTACCGAGTTAATTTAGCAATGTAACTCGGTAACAGACCGAGTTACATGTTAACATCGGGCCCCTTCTTTGATATCACCTGCACAATTCTTGCATCCATTGAACCTGTGAGTTTGTGGAAAGTTTCTGCTTGAATTTCTTTGCAGGATGTCAGAATATTTTCCCAGAGCTGCTGTTTTGATATGAACTGCATTCCACCCTCAGATCTTCTGCTTGAGGAAACTCCAGAGGTTCTCAATAGGGTTGAGGTCAGAGGTTGATGGTGACCACACCTTGAGTTTCTCTGCCTTTATGACCATAGCAGCCAATGACACAGTGGTTTTCCTTGCAGCATCAGATGGTGCATTGTCATGCATGAAGGTGATTTTGCTA